>CM041780.1:304709613-304803539 GCA_023374045.1 Limonium bicolor
CTTGCATCTCTGATGATATGGGAGACATGCTCTTCTTGGGACCGTCCTACACGTCACTTCATTCCTCTTCTATGCTAGGTAATCGGAGAGTAAACTCCTTTCCCACCACCGTCCTTCACGACACTTCATTCCTCCACCAGGTTGGGTAATCGGAGAGACAACTCCATTCCTCCACTCCCCTAGAATGAGTAATAAGAGAATAAACTCTTTCCCCACCAAAGTGGGTGGTAAGAAGATTCGAATTTAGGACCTTCCGTCCCCTACTTCAGTCCTCCACCACTTGGATGTCAATCACTTGACACACCTATACTTGGTTTTCTGACCTTGGTCATACCTTGTCGCTTCTACTAGAATTGTTCAACCTTGGACCAGATGATGCAAGCCGAAACTTCACCAAATGATTAACTACTAAGATTGTCAAACCTTGCATCCACCTTGCTAGGTCAACTACCTAAGGAAACACCTACTAGAATTGACCGACACTGGGTCAAATCTTGCAAAGTTAGACCACTCAAATGGTGCACCAACTGAAACGGTCTACTGCCCTAAATGTGGGATTGTGCGACCTTGCATGTGCAATGTAAAAAATCGCGTTTGACATGACCTTACAAGGTTAGACAACACAAGATTTAATAAAAACAACAAAAGCATTCATGGGTCATTTTCTTCTTCCTTTCATAGCCGCTGCTACCGTTTTCTCCCCAAAACCTCTATTGTTAAACGTTTGAAATCCTGAAATATTCACCGAAATCTCTCAAATTTGTCCCAATACTTTTTTTTATTCGTCACCTACAACCTGCTTCCATTTTTTCAACAATTTTTCCAATAATCGACCTCATTGCAGCTGCTACTGTTATGATTTATACTATTTGTTACTCATTCGAGAAAAAAATTAGGATTCACAAAATATTATTTAATCACTTATATATACATGGTTTAAGGTACTTAATTGTTGAAAAAACACATTTTCCCTTAACCTTATTTACATTCATTTAAAGTAATTTTGTAATTACTAACTCCTTTCTCTGCTTATGCATTTTTAATTCCACATTAATACACACATTATATTATTTATATATAGAATATTCTATTCTTTTTGCTAGTTTTCAAATTATTCCTTTACCATTAAAATTGACATAGTTTCCAATATATCAGTATTATTTTGCACTTTTATAGTTGCTCTGTCCTGCTTAGTTCAAACTGATAAAAACAAACTTACATCTTTTATAAATTTCATGAAATACCATTAAAAAATGTCACAAAATACCACTATATTTTTGTAAAAGTCCATGAACTGCCACTATGTCATTGACCAGAAGCAAAAAAGACAAAAATACCCTACTAGTTAACAAAGTACTTTTGAAGTTCACAATATGCCACTAAATGCAAAAAAATTCGCTAAAATTCACAAAATAAAAATACTATAAAAAATATAAATAAATATAAAATAAATATTTAAAATATTATACTAATTTATATGAATAAATAAAAAATAATAATAATATTTTAAAATATAATTTTCTATTATTTAACAAAAAAATATATTATTTTTTTAAATAATATTGATAATTAATTATAAAAATTTGTATTTTATTTTTTAGATAACTTTATGACATAGTATTTTGTTGATAACAAAAATATTATGTCATAAAGTCATCTGCAGAGTTGAATATAATTTAAAAAAAATCCATTTTCTAAATATTAGTTAAAATATAAAATAAATTTTTTGAATAAATAATTTAAATTGGTAGAACAAAATAATTTAAAAAGTGTGTGGTAAAAAGTATTGTAATTAATTGATATAAATTATGGTACTTAATTGGTCAAAATTATTAGAAAACTTGGTATGAGTTATGTCTTTAAACACTATATTATTTATGGTACTAAATTAAGAAAATCTAAGAATATTTACTTTTTTTCAATGTTTTATGATATTTTAATATATTTATTTTTTTATTTTGTGTTTTTATTTTTTCTATTTTTTATAATATTTTAAATTTTTATAGTATTTTTTTATATTTTATGAATTTTTAAACTTAGTGGCATATTGTGTACTTTAAAAGTACTTTGTTAACTAATAGAGGTATTTTTGTCTTTTTTGTTTCTGGCCAATGACATAGTAACATTTCATGGACTTTTGTAAAAATATAATGGCATTTTGTGATTTTCTTTTTGTTTAGTGGAATTTCATGAATTAGCCAAAATATAGTGGCATTTCATGAAATTTCCTAATACTTTATGTACTGGTATGTATTTTTAATTATCTTTCATAAATTATATAATTTTTGTTAGTTAAAATCCCTTTTAAAATTCAGTAGCTAAATGTATATGGTAAGAGTAAAATGTATTAAAGACAATATAATGAAGTAGATTTATAAAAATAAATATTTTTATATAAGAAACGAATAGAAGAATATATTCATCATTGGTACTAGTTTTATAATACAATAGCAATTTAGCTACTCCTTGCACAACTAATTGTTGTTAGCTTTATCGCATCACACTTACAACTTACGATTGACAAAATTGTATCGCCTGCCGGGACGGGTTGAAAAGAACGCGCCTCACGTTCTAATCCTTGCACAACTAATTATTTAGTTTTTAATTGACTGCTCCCGTCGCTCAGACGGAAGTTTGTCGCTTTGCCTGCTTTTGATTATTGTTCGCTACATGCAACCTCTACGATTGTCGATCTAGAAAACATAACACTACCAGATCTTCAATAGTTGCGCTCTGATTTCCGATTAGGTTTTCCTTCCTTCTGGAGTGAAGGGTCCTTGCGAAGTATTCTTCGTTTTGGTGTAGTCCTTTTTTTGGAATTCTTTGGGGCTGGCGTTATATCATGGACTCTTCATCTCCATACCGACCTTGGTGGTGGTGAGTGTGGGGGTCTCAATGAGTATCCTTTCCCTGAAACATCAAGGATTGGGAAGCCAAAGCTCTCGCAGATGGGTTATGCATGTCATTTGATCTGAGGCTCCAAATATTATCTTCCTGAGTGAAACTAAAAGAGCAATTGAGAAAATTCGTCACTTCAGTCGAGCTTTGCTAGACTATGATGGTTTTGCAGTGAATTGCGTGGATCAGGGAAGAGGACTAACATTGCCCGGCGTAATACCATCATTATTGGTATTCTGGATAGTTCACTGCATCATATTCATTGCCGGGTTATCAATGGGTTGGGATCGTTGTGGTATTGCACGACATTTTATGGTTAAGCGAAGACCATGGAGAGATGGCGGCCTTGGGAATTCATTCGCCAACATAGGCGACAACCAACAACCCTTTGGCTGGTCCTCGGTGACTTGAAAGCAATCATGTACCGCTATGAACAACAAGGTGGAAGGAACCGTAACAGAGGACAAATGCTGGCCTTTAGGGATTGCCTTAGTCAGTTCCATTGTTAGATCTTCGGTTCGTCGGTGATATTTATACCTACTCCAATCAAAGGTACGGTTAAGAAAACATCAAATGCAGAATCGATAGGTTCTAGCCAATGCTAGTTGGACTCAATTATTTCCGCATGCAAGGAACATTCACTTGAAATAGGGGTGGTGGTTTGATCATAGGCCAATTAACATGATGATAAAAGAGATTAGCAGAGTCGGGCTTGCACACTTTAGGTTCGAGAACTGTTAGGCGGAGGATGCAATTGTCGGAAAAGTTCGTAGAACATGGTAGAACTACTAGGGAGACTATTTGGAGAAAAATTGGTGATATGGGGGAGAACCCTTAAATCCTAGGGAAGCACAACATAGAGGTGAAACTATTCATATGTTAGAGCTTAAAGAGGAGATTGATAGAGCAACTAGCTAGAATCAAAGTCAGATAGGGCAAACTTCTTGAAAAGATCTCAATTGGCACTGGATTGGCTCCTCCTTCGTGAGGAAACTAGATGGGCTTAGAGATCAAGACACAAATGGTTAAGAGAAGGGGACTAGAACACTAGATTCTTTTTCCAAAAAGTGCAAGCTAGGTGAAGAAAGAGTGTCATCCACAAAATTCAAGATGACCAGAGAAGGAGATTCTCTTATTGATAAGTGACTGGCAATGTCGCAAATGCTTACTTTACTGGAATCTATCGGTCAACCATCCACCTCTTAATGAAACCCTGCTTGCAGGGGTTGCGAATCGAGTCCCGACTGATCAACATGATCTCTTGGATAAGACTTTCACTATGAAGAAAGTTCTTGAATCTATCCATGACATGAATCTAAATAAGACTCCTGGACCGGATGGAATTAATAGAGTTTTCCTTCATACATATTGGGATATTGTTGGGGAAGACTTTATCACCCTTGCTCTCTGGGTTTTGAACTCAGACTTTATGCCAGAGGGTCTCAATCACACTCACATTGTGCTTATTCTTAAGAAATTAGGTGCTTGCTGTGTGAAGGACTTCAGATCCATTTCTCTTTGCAATACCATTTATAGGGTTATATCAAAGGTTTTGACTAATCGTATGAGAAATACTCTGAAATATATTATCTCGGAGGACCTAGGGGCCTTCCTTCCAGGTAGGCTAATCAATGACAATATCATTATAGCCCATGAATTAATCCATACTATGAAAACTTCTAAGCCCTCACGAAGGCGGAAGTTTGCTCTAAAGATTGACATGGTCAAAGCCTTTGATAGAGTTTAATGACCGTTCATTCTTGCAGTTCTAAGTATCATGGGCTTTAATGAGAGATGGATCAAAGTGGTGGCCAAATGTATTACCTCGGTCTCATTCGCTACCTTAATAAATGAGACTTGGAGATACCTTTTGGCTTGAGAGAAGTCTCAGACAGGGGGAACCCCTCTCGCCTTTTGTTTTTGTTTGTTGTATGGAGGTTTATCTAGGACCCTTAGAATTACAACTTCGGTGGGGAAGATCCACAGTTTCTCCTACCGTGGTATAGGCTTTGGTATAACAAACCTTTTCTTTGCGGATGATTCTGTCTTGTTTGGGCAAGCCACTCAGAAGAATGCTATCAACTTCATGAGGATTTTTGAAGATTTTAAGAAGTCCACTCTGCAAAATATTAATGTTGACTAATCTGGCTGATGTTCTCAGCTGACCTCCCTATGAACATAATGAATCAAGTTTCTACGATCTTTGGGGTCAAGGAGGTGAAGGACCTAGGGTTTACTTAGGATTCCCTAGTGTTGCTGGTAGACATAAAAGGCAGATATGTGGTCAAGGGAGGGACATAATCTATCAAAGAATTCTGAGTTGGGACAGGCTTATCTCTAAGCTGGTCGTGGAATACTCATCAAACCTATTCTTCAAGCTATCCCTTCTTACGTGATGGAGTTATTCGACTTCAAAAATCCATGATTAAGGAAATTCAAAGTATTATCAGATAATTCTGGTGGTCTGGATCCTTGAAACAAAAAGGTCTTTGCTGGAGGAATTGGGATGCAATTTGTTGTAGTTAGGATGAGGGTGGCTTGGGATTTCGGGACCTTCATTGTTTAAACGATGCTCTGCTATCAAAGCAGTGTTGGAGAATTTTATAAAATCCCAATCTCCTCATGTCCAAGGTTCTGGCTGCCAAATATCTTAAAGGAAGGAGTTTGCTTGACGCTAAGTTAGAGAACAAGCCTAGTCCAATTTGACGATCTATATGGAGCACCATTCCTTTAATTCAATATGGGGCTAGGAGGTTGGTGGATAATATTAGAGATATAGTATATAGTTCACTGAATGTATATACGCCTCTGTATAGTAGATGGGAGTGCAGTCCCATTCCTTGATATGTAAACACATATATAAGACATACAAATATAGACGCTCTCTCACTGTACTAAAAAACACTCTTACCTGTACATTCCTTTTCTCTTGTGAATAATACAATCTCCCTAGTTCTCCTTCTTCTGTCTGTTTGATCCTAAATCTAACATGGTATCAGAGCAGATCAAGATCTGACTGCTCTCAATGGTTCAATGAAGTTCAAAAATGTCTGAAACAAACAAGAACCTAGGAGAAACGGAGAAAGGGAGTGAAAATTGAAATCTGGAAGATGCGTCCAACGAAAGAACGAGTAGCACATCGGAAATTCTGGAGTTCACCGATCCACTCTACCTGCACCCATCAGACAACCTTGCACTACCTAAATTCAACGGCAAGGGTTTCGATGCCTGGAAGAGAGCTGCGACAATCGGGCTGACAGGAAAACACAAATTCAGCTTCATTACTGAAACAGTCGCAGAACCGGACATCACTTTCTAAGAGATATCCACTATGGGAGAGAACGAACAATACTGTGATAGGGTGGATTTTAAACTCTTTAGAGAAAGACATCACACAATCAGTTTTCTACTGCTAGACGATGAATGAAATTTGGAAGAGTCTGTGCAAGCGATTCGAAGTCACGAATGGGTCGGAGATCTTTGGGATCCAGCAACAAATCAGCACCTTGAAACAAGGGACAGGCTCGGTTACTATGTAATTCACCAATATGAAAAGGCTGTGGGATAGACTTAGTGCTGCGAGAAGACCACCTCGATGCACTTGCGTGACCGCAAAGGAATTTGTAGAACAAACATCGCAAGACCAGCTAATGAAGTTTCTGAAGGTCTGAATGAAGATTTCAAGTCAACAAAGAGTAGCATCCTCCTCATCAATCCACTCCAAAACTTGAGAAGCCTATGCACTAGTCATCCAAGACGAAAGACAAGAGAAAACCTAAATTGTTAACCTAGCGACAATCCAGAATCTGTTGCCCTAAATAGCAAAATTGGGAATTGTACTCCTAGGAAACCCAAGAACAACTTTAAATTCGCTAGTAAAAAAGGTCTTAACAAGCGGAAACAAGAAAAACTCTCCCAAAATGGATGAATTGTGCGAAAAATCGGTCACACTCGCGCCGAATGTGGTGGCTTGTCGGGTTCCCAAATGATGAGGGACGTCTACCCAACTCAAGTGTGGCGGGTAGTGCTCAAGAGGAAGGACACAGACATGAAGCAACTCAAAGAAGAACCACCCGCTGGCGACGACAATTTGAGCTCAGAACAGATAAGCCAACTTATCATTCTGCTCCAAGCCAAACAATAGAGAAGCCCAACCAAAGAACAATCGAGCTTTGGAAATTTCTCTGGTACATGCATCTTATCCCTAAATTCCCAACATGTTTATTCTGAATCATGCCATGACTGATAAAATTCTTGAAAACAGTGGATTCTTGACACCGGTGCTACAGAACATATCACCAGAAACAAACATTTTATTTGTAGTAGCAGACCAACCAGTAGTAATAGATTTATAATGATCACAAAGAACGTATAAAGTAGCAGAGTAGGAGAAGTCATTTTTATGATACACTGAAATTAACCAATGTGCTTTTCCTGGTTTTACCTTTATTTTCTTTTGTGTTGGAAAATTAGTTCTCAGCTAGGAAAGTCTATAATTTTCAATACAAACTTATGTATGTTGCAGGATTGTGAAACAGATTTTCAGACTAGGATAGGAAAAGAATTCAATGGTCTTTACTTGCTGGACATATCTACTGTTCAAAATTTCTTGAACCAAAGGAAAATGATAATATCCGTTTCCATAGATGAGGAGAAAGATGTGTATGAAAGAAAGCTACAAAAGGAGGCCATAGTTTGGCACTATAGACTAGGTCAATACAAATGAAGAAACTTGTAAAAAGAATGTAATGAAAGGTCTGAATGAAAATGCTATTTTGCCTTGTATAACTTGTTTTAAAGCCAAAGGAAAAAGGTTAAGTTTCCCTCATTCTGAAATAATTTTTGTTTTTACCTGAAACTTAAATATAGGATTAAAATTAATCTAATCGTATTTAAGGGCCTAATGAAGCCTAAGTAATATTGGTAAGGAAAAATACAAATCAAAAGAAATGAAGAAATGCTTAAAAAAGCGAAAAACTTGTGAATAAGGTTAAATAACCATAGGAGGTATGAGACCTCGGTTAACGGCATTATTTGGATTTGAAGGGCTTAATAAGACCTAAATAATTTCTGGGAACAACTCCCGAAGAAAAACGGGGATCCAAATAATGTATTAAAACGCTAATAGAGCATTAATGCATGTTTTTCGAGAAGACCCGAAAACGTGACTTTAAGTGGTCAAACGAACCCGTAAAATTATAAATCATTAAATAACAATGATTAAGCATTTATGGAAGCTTAATAATCAATAAACATAATTAAACGAGAAAATCCGGAAAACGGGCCCGGTTAGTGAATAGTACCGAAACCGGGTAAATTAAACGAGCATTTCTGTAAAGACGAAAAACCTCCAACTAGTAATACAGTAGGGGGACCGATTTTTATTAAGTCAAATAACCCCACACACACACACATGTAACTAGCTAATTAATTAAAGGGCCAAAAAGCAAAAGTACCAAAAAGTAAAAAGGTATTTACCTTACCTCTCTCTCTCTCCCCCTCACATTTCTCTCTCTCTCGCGTGGGTTCCCCTCACCCAGCGATTTCTCCCTCTTCTTCTTCTCTGTTGGCGATTTTTGGAAGCTCCAAAGAGACAACCATGGCAGCTCACCTTCTCAAGCTTGCCCAAGCCTTATTAAGGCTCCAAATCAAAAACAAATTACATATTTGAACTCCCCTCAACATTCTCTACAACTCTATCTTTTCAAAATTCGAAAAGGAAGAACTTCATCTCCATGGGTTTTCCCCATTCAAAGAGAAAATGGTACCAAAGTAAAGCTTGGAGTCTCCTCTCTCCATTAAGGTAAAAATTTACATGAAAAACTCATGTTTCCTTCATCTTGTTTTGCAACTGATTCCTACCCCCTTGTAATACTTTACTTTCTCTCTCTCGTTTAAGCAAAATTACAACCTTGCAATGGTGGTGGAATCACCTTCTCAAACCAAGGGCTAAAACCCCTCCTAAAACACTCTAAAGGTAAACCCTAGAATTCGTGATTTGAACATCTCAATGCATTAGTGTAATGTAAGGGTTAGTATGTTAATTACACTTATTTTGTGTGTATTGGGTGATGGGAATGGGGTTTGGCAACTCCATTCCCCATGTAGCCGATTGTGCAAGAAAGAGAGAAAGAGGAGGATTGGAAAAGAAAGGAAGGAAATATAAGCTTAAGGTAAGAGCTCCTCCCTAATGTTAAATTTTAATGCATTAGAGTGATGGGGATGAGTAAACCGATTAAAGAAACCCAAATATTGTATTAGTATTGTAGTTTGTGGAAGTTTGAGTATTTATGAGCAAGTATTGGAATTGTAGGCCTTGGGGCCAAATAAATTGTGTATGTGTATTAGTATGGTGGATTGAGGAAGTAATGATGTATTTATTGTAATTGAGGAAGTATTGGTGTATTGAGATTTTGTATGAGTGCTGATAGAACCCTTGTGGTTTGGCTAGAATAGGGATGAATTTGATGAGAAAGGAGATGTGTGGATAAGTAAGAAAAGTAGGTGAACTATGGCGAAATTTTAGTAGGAATTGTGTATTAAGAATGACTTGGTGAATGGGAGAACCAAGGTGTGTATTGGGATTTAGTAGAGATGATTTAGTAACTAAGGAGTAGTAGTTGTGGTGAGAGAATGAAAAGATATAAAATCTGTAGCAAAGAATATTGAAGTGTGTTGGAGAAACAAGGAAGAATTAGTATGTAGGATTTAGTAAAAGAGCATTGTACAGAGTAAGACTTAGGTTGAGTATAATGCAAATGAGGCAATGGAAGAGCCATAGGAGTAGTGGGAAGAAGAAAGGAAAAATCTGTAGCATTTGGAGAAGAACAAAACTGTAACAGGGGAGAAAAATGTAACAGTGGAGTGTGTTTTGTAACAGATTTTGGTAGAGTGGATTAGGCTAGTTTAAAGTGCTTAATCAATGCTAAAATATGCTAGATTATATGTGGGAATAATGGGAAAGAGATTGGTAGAAGTTTGGAATTTAAACAAACTCAAAAACTTACATATATTGCAATACTGTAACTAGTCCGGGTTTGCAAACCAGAACACAAACCCGGACTAGCATGAAAAAACGACAGAAAGTTTTACAAAGGGATGGTCCGGGTTTACAAACCAAGACACTAACCCGGACCACCCCAAAAACACACCCGTAACATACCAAAATAAGTGGTCCGGGTTTGCAAAGTAGTGCACAAACCCGGACCACACAAAAAACATACCCGTAGCATTTGAGAATGAGTGGTCCGGGTTTGTATATAAGGATGTAAACCCGGACCAGTAGTTTAAATCACCCGAGAGTTGTTCCAATGAGTTGGTCCGGGTTTGTAAACCCGGACACCAACCCGGACCAACACTAAATTCCACCCGAATGTATTTTAAAGCTCAAGTAAGGATGGGTAAGGATGGGTAATGATATTATAAGATGATTAAGACATAATTAATGATGTTTAAAGGTCATTAAGGCTATAAACAAGCTTAGAAAATAATTGTAAGTAAGTAACTTAAGTAAATGTAATTAAGTAACAAAGAGTTAGTAAGTATGAACTAGGAAACTTTTGGAAAGTAATAAGTAAGGTTAATTATGGATAATTAACCATCCAACTGTATGTATGTGATAGGATTCAAATAGTTGAACACCGAGGGGAGTCGGTGAGTCCAAAGTCAACGGTGAAAGGTATGATTTCTTCATGCCCTGTATCCTAATCTGGTTACCCCGATTTGTGTGCTTATTTGATCACCTAAATAAGATAAATGCATGAATCGGATTATCTAGCACTTACTTGTGCTTGTTTATATTGTTCTTGATATATTTGTCTTGAACAATAGTTTGTATAATTCATGAAATGAATAAATGAGAATGAAGTGTGTATGTACCTCGTATTGTACTTGTGTAATGTATTGTACCTCGTATGTATGTGTATATATGTATTGTATTATTGTGGCTTGGATGTTGACTTCTACTAATTCCTAACTACCTAACTCCTAACTTGAAAGTGAGTAAATTGGAATGAGTAGAAGTCCGATATAGCTTCGGCCACGCGTGAGGATGAGGAGACACAAGAGGTTGGATCCGATTCCTGACTCTTAAACTGGTCCGCGGCCCAAATCCCTTAAGTGGGTAGCATCCCGGATCGGTGAGTCAAGTAAAGCCTGGTGGTGGGACGGTGTAGTCCCTGCCCAGAGGCCATACCGGCTTAACATGAGTAAGAGTAAGTAAGTAAGTATGTATGAGTATGAGTATGAGTAGGAGTATGTATGTGTATGTATGGGGTAACGAGTAAAAGAGTAATCTCCACCCGATTAACCCGGGTGGACCAATGAAGCTAACAAGTATTGCATATCGTGTACGTAATGTGTATGTGTAAATCGGAAGAAGGTAAGTATGTATTGGATGGTTGTATTGTATTCCTTGTATGAAATGAAGTGTATGTATGTATGCTTGCGTAAGTATTATTGTATTGTGTGTAAGAGCATGTATGCATGTATGTTTGTATGAAAATGAACCGCATGTATTCGACCAAGTGGTCGGCGTACCCTCACTAGTACGCGGGGTATGCGGTTATCATGCGCAGCGAAAGCTGACCCCCTAGGGGGAACGTTTTTAGTGTGCAGGTACCCGAAGCGGATGTGGTCAAGGTGAGAGACCGGCGGCACACCCTTGTACTTAGAAAGTAAGTAGTTGTGAGGAATGGGTAGATGTAGGCTCTTAGTGAGTATGTATGAACTTGGAAGAGATATTATAATTGTATAAGGATCCTAGTAGACTCGGTTAAGTATATTGTATTGTATGAATTATGGAGGAGTAAGTATTGAATGGAGCATTGTTGTATCTGATTTGGTAATTGGAGTATGTATCGTAAGTGTGTAGTACTCGGATATTCCGGTCCATCAGACCGATGCTGTATGTAGTAGCAGTAGCCTTGTTAGTCACGGGGGTGACTAACGGCATTGTATCACCCACATTATGTAAGTATGTATCCGCTGCATGTATCTGATGTGTAAGGAGATTGGACGGTAAGCACAACATTAATGGTAAGGGTGTTACAAAGAAACTTAAGGATTATTATTTAGATAAATTTTCAAATCATAGTTAATATAGTTTTATATCATAATCCTTTTAATGATTTTATCTTAAAACATTAAGTTATATTTCAATACCATAAATGTTAAGAAATGATTAAATCTAGACTTACTAACCCACCTCACATTTAGATGTAAAAGTATTTTATTTATTTTATATTGTTTATATATTAAGAACATTTAGATGTAAAAGTATTACATTTATTTATTAATTATATAGTAAGTTCTATTTGTGTAAAATCTAATTACAAATATTCATTAGTCCTAACTTATTAATTACCTAACCAAATTATAGATTTACATTCTGGTCTTTGACAAATAATATTACACATGTATTTTAATATGGTTTATATAAATCTTAGAAATCCAAGATAACTCTTTAAGCTTAATTTCATAACCACAATTCAATACTACCTCATATAATATTCTTTTAATAGTATTATGTATAGGTTTAGTTTAACTTATTAATTCATACATATTCTATTTGCTATAAGGTATTTTATGTCTTTTATTATTTATTTATTTATCGTATTGTATACTAGGATTTATTCAAGACATTCTTTATGTAGTTTTATTGCATTTAATTATTTATATTAACTTTTACACATATCTACATCCAAAATATGGTTTATAAATAAAGTATTTTCCTTAGTTTCAATTAAGTATATTAACTACCATATTTTATAATTAATATAAATGTAGATTAATTTAGTTCCTTGATTTAACCTAAGTTACTACTTTATTCCTTTTATATATATGTATATTTATATATTTACTTCACTTAAAAGTTCATACCCAAAAATATTTATTAACATTCTGTATTAAATGTTAGTTTAGTCTTATTATATTTTCCCCAACCTATAAAGTTTATTAATCATCTATACTTTAATTTTTGGTTACATTAAAAACCCTATATTATAAGGTAACTTATGAAAAAACCTTAGAAATACAATTTTTAAACCTATTTCCTCTTGTCCAAAAATTCCCAAATTAAGAATATAGTAACTATAACATTTTAGACATATTATAAAATTTTTATTAAAAAATATCTTTATAAATTTTCCAAATAATTCCATAATATCATAACTTGCAAAACTCAAACTTACGTTTAAAAACTCAAAACCCATATTAATTTACATCATAATAAACTAGATTTTATAAGGAATCTATGGTTAAAATTTCAAGTCAAAATACATTAGGGAAGGTATTTAAATTAATTCAACAAGTTAGGGTTTAATTCTGGAAATATTATAATTCATAACCAACTTAAACTCCCAGATCTAATCTCGGTCGTCCATTTCTAAAACCTACGATCGGACGGCTGAAAATCCTCGAGTTCATGCGAACCCCAAACAGATGTCGAGTACTAAATCTCTGTTTTCTCAACTCACAGAACCAAATTCGATGATTTTTGTCTCGTTGGATTCAAAATTCCAAGACGCTTCTAATGGTACCAACTATACGAGCTATGATACAGTATAATGTGAATACGATTCTGGGTATCGAAGTTAGGGTTTATGATTAGTTTCGGTTTCGATTTGCCAAAATTCTCTCAATTTATTGCTTAATTGATTAAATTGATATGGGGGTTTGTTCGGGAATGCAAAAATGAATGACAATAACTGAGCAATTTGATCGGAAACCTACCAGAAATGCACCGGCAAGGAAATTGGTTTCGATTTTCTGGAAAACTTGTTATTTAATGAGAAGACCAAGTAGCCTACTTCACGGACCAACTCGCGCTAACTGAGAAGGATTTGATCCACGAAACCTACCACGTTTTAAAGTAGACATGTAAATATAAACATTGGTGGAAGAATCATTGAAAACGAAGAACTAGGGAGAAAGTTATGGATCCCGAAAGTTCAGAGTTTACCACTTCGTTTCCGGAAAATTTTGGGCAGGAATTCCACCATGATTGAGTAGGGAACTTTAGACGAATAGCGCTTCCAAACTATTACGAATCAGCCTTGGTAATCAACATGAAAGTTGTAGAGGGATTAGAGCTCTTCAAAACGAGCTAAAGAACACAAAATGTGGCTAAGAAATGAAGAAGTTATGGCAAGACGAAGTTTACCTGATTTCAGAGAAAACCAGAATTCTGGGTTACGAATTCGCAAGGTGGCAACTTTGGATCAATATTCCCGTCGATGTAGGATGAGTTAGAAGATGTATGAGTTATGGTTGGAAAGAGGAGATTAAGGAGAAGAGAATTCAAAAGACGGCACTCAAAAATTCCAAAAGAGGAGAAAGTTATGGAGGTCACTAGTTAGGCGAAGTCAGTTGCGAAAACATGGAGATAGAATTTATCTAAGTGTTGGGCGCGTTGTCGAGGTGCCTGATGAGTCAGCAGACTTGTCACATCAGCATCTTTTCAAAATTTTGGCTCTAAAACTTCATTTTATCATAACTTTGGCTAGGATGATCCGTTTTGACGTTCTTCTATCAATCTTCATGGTTTTCCATAACTTTTTATTGGTATAGGTTTCATGTGCTAGTTTGACCATTCTCAAAAAGTCAACCCTAGCAAGGCTTAATAAGCTTTAAGGTTTCTAGGATTTTATATTAACTTTTATGTTTCAAATCAATGCTCCCAATATTTCTAAAATCTTTAAATAATTGGAGTGTCTAGGAATTTTTCCATGATTTATTGACTTATAAATCTTGTTATTAAATTCATAATACTATATAATAATATATAATAATTAAATACTTAAATGTATCTTAAAAGCTAAATAGGAGGAATCCCCTAAACAATTCCATAATTCCATATAGTATTAATACTCATAATTCCATACAATAATTTAATTTCATAATCCCTAATACTAATGTAACATTATAATTCCATATAATTATTTAATACTTAACAGTATTATTAAAGGTTAATAAAAGAAATCCCCTAAAATTTAAATTAATTTAGGGGTATTTCAGTATATCCCCCTTAAAGAAACTTTGCCTCGAAGTTTAAATAAAACTAATAGCATTCACACCGCTTCGGGTGTTGCTGAGACAATAATAATTCCAATGATCCAATAAAATTATACCAATCCAATCCTTATTTCATCCATTTCCATAACAACATTCCACTCGAGATTACTCAAAATCAAAACGGACCCAAGATATACCAAGCATAGCATGATGAAAATCAACAGTCACATACTGTGTCATAATGTAAAAAACAAGCACATACAAACACCTCTCATCCTACTAATAAGGCAACATGACATAATCTGGATGAGGTGACGAAGGAAGAGTATGCCAGTATACCCCTTAAAAGAGCTAAGGTACGCCCTCGTACCACTACTAACGAGAACCACGAAGGATAGGAAAAATCATGCGAAAAGATGTGGGTACTTCACTCAGAACACACTATCCATAAGGTTGTTTCAAAAAACCAATCACAAAAATGCATGGACCATATTAGGCTACCAAACATTTAGTTTTTGTTTTCTTTAATACTTGATGTTTATTTCAAACGCCACATTCAAAGGATTCAACACTTTATTAACCAGCTTTGTTGTAAATTTTACGCACCGTGATTTTTCTGCGATCGATATATATATCTGTCTCTCTTGGTCTTTGTATTTGTATTTTCTTACTGTTATAAAACCTTTATTTTGTGATGCCTTATCCTTTCATTTTATGTCCGGTACGAATTATACGTAATTATATGATCATTTATCATATCAATTATATTAACAAGCTATAAATCAGGTGTAACGTACTTGAGTAGTTTAAAATAATATTTCAGATCATTTAATAATCCTCAATAATCTTCCAAAATTATCTTCAAGGGTTTATTAGCCAACCATATGTTAAAACTCTATAAAATAAATATTTAAATTAGTTTAGGGGATTTCAGTATATCCCCCTTAAAAGAAACTTCCTTTAATGGTTTTTTATTCAACAAGGGGTAGATGTTCTACCTTGAAGTACCCAAATTTTAAATTCCCTTCCCCCATGTATATATGTACTTTTCACCAAAGATTTAACTCAATAAATCCTTTACATGTATGAATTTAATACTGGATATTAAGATATAAATTTAAAATTGTTCATTGTGGCTAGTAATGAAATATGCCCAGCTCAAGACTTCATGATGGTAATGTCTTACCACCAATCCTCCTCAAGTTCAACACAATCCATCACTTACGTAGAATTACTTACGGTTAGATGACAAGGCTTGTCTAGCCCCTAAACTTCTAGAAGTGGGTGTGCACCCCCACTACTTTCAGCCTAGGAGTTCGTCGCACCAGGCACTTCCCGTAGGGTGTTAGGTTTAGGTGTTTTCTTTCTAAAGTTAGCATAGAGTTTTAGTGTGGTTTATGGGTTCGGGTGTATGCTACTAGTGTTTGTTACTTAATAATTTTCTAGACTTAAGATTTATCCAAACATTACCTTTAGGCAACAATTTGTACCAAGTAATTCTTGAGATTTATTTTCAAACTTTAAAGGAGTTGAAGTACTTTCACATAATATCAATACTAATTTAGTTATTTAAAGTTCTATTTGTATACTGTTTTCAACCAAAAGTATTCTTTAAAATTTCTAGGAGCATGTGTACTTGCTCTTAAGGAATTGTATTCTTAGCCATGTATTCTCCATAAGTGTGCTTTTGAAAATAGCTCAATATATGATTTATCCCAACCAAAATCTTAACATACTCAATAGATCATATTCCAACCTATATTTCTACTGTAGTTTAATGTTCGAACAGAACAACAGCACACCATTCTCTACAGACATTCATAAAAAGAAAAGTGTATAAAGGAATCATTCACTATTCTAAGAAGGGTTAGGAGTCGTGCCTTACTGAATCCTCACTTCCCAATTCTACCCCAATTCCCCAGTTTAAGTGCACCTATAATCTAAGTATTTCACTCGGCTTGTTTTCTCGGGTTCAGAGTGTAACTACGCTCTGATACCAATTTCTGTAACACCCCTATTTAACATATTCATAGCGGAAATAAAATACTAAAGGCGTACAGACCATCGGGTTCCAAACACCCTGCACCAAACCCACCAATTACAACTTAAAGATTACAATTGTCTCGGCCTGAACCTCGAGAAAACTTAACAAAAATAAAACAGAAATAAAACACATAAACTCTCCACAACCTAATCCCATCCCAATCACTCGTTCTCTTCGTGGCCACCTGTAAAGTAACTCGTACCTGCAAGATAAAACCAAGCAGCCCACCCCGGGAGGGGTGAGTCAGTCCCTGGAATGGAACTGGTACAATCCTCCAAAAACAAACTTATAATACAACTTTAAATAAATAATAGCTTGAAAGTAATCACTTAAACCACACAGAGGAGCAAGGCATTCCACAAATCACCAAATCAAGATAACAAGTTAAGAATAAATGAATAACAGAAAGGTAAAGTTAGTGAAACAAAACCACACCATGTGTTAGTGAACATCCAATGCCTTAGTTAAACCCAATTCCCGTTAGGAGTAGAAAGACTCAGATAGTCACAAAGGACTAGGAATGATAAGATAGATCCAAGAACCAATAACTCAAGAGTGGAATAATTCAACTGGGAGAGATGGCCCCCACCGCCAAGTATCCTTTTAGGACAGGGGATATACAGCCCCTCACTATCTACAACGTCCCTTTTGGGACAGGGGATATACAGCCCCTCACTGTCTACCACGTCCCTTCTGGGACAGGGGATATACAGCCCCTCACTGTCTACTATGTCCCTTTTGGGACAGGGGATATACAGCCCCTCACTGTTACCATTGAAGATGCGCGCACGTTGAAACCTCAAGAACCAGCTCATGGATGAAACGATATCCAAAGTCAAAAGAAGAATTACCAAAATTGACCTTTTCCAAATTCCCACCAGATCACTAACTACCAAAACACTCAGTCCAACAGAGTGCAGAAGCGTAAACCCTAAGCAGTCAATGTCTAATGGAACAACCAAATAGAAGGAACCAATACCCAAGTGAGTTTCACATTCAAGGCTCAGTTAGTCACACAAGCTGAGTTAGTCACATAACCATTTCCTTTTAGAAATTCCTCTTAAATTCAGTTAGCGTTTTTTGAAAACATCTCATAAGTCAATCAAC
Source organism: Limonium bicolor (assembly GCA_023374045.1). Classification (NCBI taxonomy): domain Eukaryota; kingdom Viridiplantae; phylum Streptophyta; class Magnoliopsida; order Caryophyllales; family Plumbaginaceae; genus Limonium; species Limonium bicolor. The sequence continues at coordinate 304,727,675 of CM041780.1, forward strand.
AAAAGTATCATAGTACGAGAAATCGTACCTGGTCAACGCTGTAGCAGTTCTAGTAAACTCGTGCAAACATTCAACAATTCTCCAAGGAACATTGAAGATAATTACTATCAATAACCTGTACCCTAAGTTAAACTTAAATAAATTCCTCTCTCTTATTTCCAAATCTCAATTATCTTATAAGCCCTCGCTTAAATGTTATGTATAACCTTTGACTTATTTTAGAAGGTTGTATAGCCCAAGGTTGTAGGATCAAGGAGTGTATTTTATTAACACCTGCTAACTGTCCACTCCTATCCACTTAATTCATATTTAACCACAATCCTCACAATCAAAACTTTTGAGACCTTTATATCATAAATGTGTTTATATTATATAATTAAATCTAAGAATTTCAATAATAATCTTAAGCTCAATACCTTTATTCTTAATTTAGAATAAACATTGTATTATGACCTATGATGGATTCATCTCAGAATACTATACTATTATCTCACAATGAAAAGATTATGTACTTAAACAATATCTACTAGATAACCCACTATGATTAAGTCTTTCCCTTAACTTAATTAAGATCTACATCTTGTATATTGGAATCGTAGTATTGTAGACGCGTTTTATTATAACTTAATTGAACTGCTAAACTCAATTATCTCATCTTTAGTTCAGAATGACTTTTAATTACAACCATCTAATAAACTTGTCATAAGATGTTAAATTGCTTCTCATCTTGAATAACTATACTATAGTTAACTTAGATTTAACGAATTAATCTTACATTTAGTATTCACAAGGTATATTATATGTTTTATTATTACCTATACAATAAGGTGTTTAGTATAACCTTTTATGTATCCTTACTTACATTTAATTTCCTAAATGTTTTATTTTTACACACATTCTCTCTATAGACTATGTATAATCCTTTGTACTAAACTTCATTAAACTTAAGCCTTAAATACGTTTTAAATTGTTTTACAAAACCTAAGGTTTCAAAAGAATAACTTAATAAACTAATTTTCTTTATTGTATTTAGGATGGACAATATATCTACATAGAGTAGAATTTATCAAAGAATTAAATTCCGGTTCGTAAGATAATCTATTATGAAAATTCTCATATTTTATATTCAAATAACCTATCATTATTTCCCATTACCGTAAAGTATATCAATATAATATCTTATGTAACTTAGTTTTATCTAATAAAAGGTTCAAAGGTTTTAAGTATCAAATTCCTATTTATAAACCTTCTATAAATTCTAACTACTAAATACCTCACTTAATTGTAAACTCACATCCTAAGTATTGGTAATAAATGTTATAAATGTATTTCATATGGCTTATCTAATGCCAAGAAACTTAAGGATTATTATTTAGATAAATTTCCAAATCATAGTTTAATATAGTTTTATATCATAATCCTTTTAATGATTTTATCTTAAAACATTAAGTTATATTTCAATACCATAAATGTTAAGAAATGATTAAATCTAGACTTACTAACCCACCTCACATTTAGATGTAAAAGTATTTTATTTATTTTATTATTGTTTATATATTAGAACATTTAGATGTAAAAGTATTACATTTATTTATTAAATATAGTAAGTTCTATTTGTGTAAAATCTAATTACAAATATTCCTAAGTCCCAGCTTATTAATTACCTAACCATATTATAGATTTACATTCTGTCTTTGACAAATAATATTACACATGTATTTTAATATGGTTTACATAAATCTTAGAAATCCAAGATAACTCTTTAAGCTTAATTTCATAACCACAATCCAATACTACCTAATATAATATTCTTTTAATAGTATTATGTATAGGTTTAGTTTAACTTATTAATTCCTTCATATTCTATTTGCTATAAGGTATTTTATGTCTTTTATTTATTTATTTATCGTATATGTATACTAGGATTTATTCAAGACATTCTTTATGTAGTTTTATTGCATTTAATTATTTATATTAACTTTACACATATCTACATCCAAAAAATGGTTTATAAAATAAAGTATTTTCCTTAGTTTCAATTAAGTATATTAACTACCATATTGTATAATTAATATAAATGTAGATTAATTAGTTCCTTGATTTAACCTAAGTTACTATTTTCTTCCTTTTATATATATGTATATTTATATATTTACTTCACTTAAAAGTTTATACCCAAAAATATTTATTAACATTCTGTATTAAATGTTAGTTTAGTCTTATTATATTTTCCCCAACCTATAAAGTTTATTAATCATCTATACTTTAATTTTTTGTTACATTAAAAACCTTATATTATAAGGTAACTTATGAAAAACCTTAGAAATACAATTTTTAAACCTATTTCCTCTTGTCCAAAAATTCCCAAATTAAGTATATAGTAACTATAACATTTTAGACATATTATAAAATTTTTATTTCATAAAAATATCTTTTTAAATTTTCCAAATAATTCCATAATACTCATAACTTGCAAAACTCATAACTTACGTTTAAAAACTCAAAACCCATATTAATTTACATCATAATAAACTAGATTTTATAAGGAATCTATGGTTAAAAGTTCAAGTCAAAATACATTCTGGAACTTATTTAAATTAATTCAACAAGTTAGGGTTTAATTCTGGAAATATTATAATTCATAACCAACTTAAACTCCCCAGATCTAATCTCGGCCGTCCGTTTCTAAAACCTACGATCGACGGCTGAAAATCCTCGAGTTCATCTGCGAACCCCAAACAGATGTCGAGTACTAAATCTCTGTTTTCTCTTAACTCACAGAACCAAATTCGATGATTTTTGTCTCATTGGATTCGAAATTCCAAGACGCTTCTAATGGTACCAACTATACGAGCTATGATACAGTATAATGTGAATACGATTCTGGGTATCAAAGTTAGGGTTTATGATTAGTTTCGGTTTTGATTTGCCAAAATTCTCTCAATTTATTGCTTAATTGGTTAAATTGACATGGGGGTTTGTTCGGGAATGCAAAAACGAATGACAATAATTTAGCAATTTGATCGGAAACCTACCTGAAATGCACCGGCAAGGAAATTGGTTTCGATTTTTTGGAAAACTTGTTATTTAATGAGCAGACCAAGTAGCCTACTTCACGGACCAACTCGCGCTAACTGAGAAGGATTCGATCCACGAAACCTTGGTCATCAACATGAAAGTTGTAGAGGGATTAGAGCTCTTCAAAACGGCCTAAAGAACACGAAATTTGGCTGAGAAACGAAGAAGTTATGGCAAGATGAAGTTTACCTGATTTCAGAGAAAACCAGAATTCTGGGTTACAAATTCGCAAGGTGGCAACTTTGGATCAATATTCCCATCGATGTAGGATGAGTTAGAAGATGTATGAGTTATGGTTGGAAAGAGGAGATTAAGGAGAAGAGAATGCAAGAGACGACACTCAAAAATTCCAAAAGATTAGAAAGTTATGGAGGTCACAAGTTAGGGCGAAGTCAGTTGCGAAAAACGTGGAGATAGAATTTATCTAAGTGTTGGGCGCGTGTCCCGAGGTGCCTGATGAGTCAGCAGACTTGCCACATCAGCATCTTTTCAAAATTTTGGCTCTAAATTTCATTTTATCATAACTTTGGCTAGGATGATCCGTTTTTGACGTTCTTTTTATCAATCTTCATGGTTTTCCATAACCTTTTTATTGGTATAGGCTTCGTGTGCTAGTTTGACCATTATCAAAAAGTTAACCCTAGCATGGCTTAATAAGCTTTAAGGTTTCTAGGATTTTATATTGACTTTTATGTTTCAAATCAATGCTCCCAATATTTCTAAAATCTTTATAATATAATTGGAGTGTCTAGGAATTTTTCCAAGATTTATTGACTTATAAATGTAACACCCAACCGCTAATCCTATACTTACCGTCTAATCGTCCCGTTAATCCTACGAGTTCGCAGCGGAAATACTACTACTTACTACGGCGGGTGGTACAACGCCGCTAACCGCCCATACGGCTAGCTAGGCTTACCTTACTTACAGTCACGGTCTGATGAACATAATATACTGAGCTACTAAAATTGCTTACCAAATACCATATACCAAATACTTACATCATTGGATCACCGAGTATTAAAGTATATTCGATTACATCATTTCTAAGTTCCAAAAGAATGAGTTTCTAAGGCTACTCATCTATACCAATTCCCATTCTATCAAAATCCAAAAAGGTGTACCCCATGGTACACCGGCTATTCAAAAGTTACAGCCATGTACTACTTAGTACACCCATCACAATTCATCATTTACAATCCAAAAAGAAGATAAAGAAATAGAGCTAAGTCTTCACATCTTCATCCCTCGCGGGTACCTGCGTGTAGTAAAAATGGTGCCCCAAGGGGCTCAGCTAACGCTGCGTATAAACTCCGCATATACCGCGTGCTAGCTAGGGCACGCCGACTATTTGACGTCCACTAAACATGCAGTTCATTATTTTCATACATACATGCTTTGCATTCAACATACATGCTAATACAATTCATTACACAATCCAAGGTAACAATATAATTGCACACATCTTACTTACCTTCACCAGGTTAGCCAAATTATGCATCCGGGTTAATCAGAATGCTTTTACTCTTTTACTCATTACTTACTTTTTCTTACTTACAATTACTTACTTTCATTTACTTTACTTACTCATTCTTACTTACTTACTTATACTCAAGTTAAGTCGTCGGGACCTCCGGCCCTGGGGACTACGCCATCCCACCTCCGGGATTTACTTGACTCACCAATCCGGGATGCTACCCACTTAAGGGATTTGGGCCGCGGACCAGTTTAAGAGTCAGGAATTGGAGCCAACCTCTCGTGACTCCGCATCCTCACGCGTGGCCGAAACTATATCGGACTTCTACTCATTCCAATTTAATTACCAATTTAAGTTAGGATGGTTAGCTTGTTAGGAATAAGTTAGAAGTCCAAACACAATAATAAACGGTCACGGTACAGTACATCATACCTACACACATTCATTATCATCCATACATTTCATGAATTATACAAACTAAGATTTAAGTAGATATTCACAACATACAACACTACATATTCAAAAGTATGCATATTAACTCCGATTCGTGCATTTGTCTTATTTGGTGATCAATTAGCACACAACACACAAATCAGAGTATGAGTAATCCATACCGTTCACCGTTGTACGTGATTCCAAACGTCCTTCGGTGTCACAAATCAAGTCCTATTATGTACATACAATTGAATGATTAATATACCTATCATCAACTTAACTCCTACTTACTATGTCCTTATGCTTCTTACACTTACACTTTACTTACTTATTTTTCATTACTTAAGTTTTACTTTCTTACTTAACATTGACATGCTTACCTACATGTACTATATATATATGTAGTATATATATATATATATATATATATATATATATATATATATATAATTTAATTTAAATAATTTTTTTTTGACCGGACCGGACTTGCGACCGACCTTGCAAGTCCGGTCCATTCCAGTAGCTTGCATTACAGGAATTTTTCTGGCCGACCGAACTTGCATGTCCGGTCGCAAGTTCGGTCCATTCCAGTAGCTTGCATTACGGAATTTTTCTGGCCGACCGAACTTGCATGTCCGGTCGCAAGTTCGGTCCATTCCAGAAGGTTTCATCGGTGAATTTTTCTGACTCGACCGAACTTGCAAGTCCGGTCGATTCCAGTAGGTTACAGATGGGGAAAATTTTCTGGTCCGACCGAACTTGCAAGTCCGGTCGCAAGTCCGGTCGATTCCAGAAGCTTTCCCGTCTTTGTAAATCTGGGCTCGACCGAACTTGCAAGTCCGGTCGCAAGTTTGGTCCGCCCCAGTATTTGCATTTTAATTTCTGTTTTCAGTCCTCTCTTTTACCCATTACTTCCCCATTGTTCCTACACTTATTCCCACATGTTATAACACCAATTAAACCTCTTAATACACCCTAGTTCACCCCTTAACCCCTTACACAATTCCATACTAATTCACTCACATAATTTCCAAGTTTCTTCTCACCACTCACCACTAGCCTCTTCTCTAGTTGCATTTTGCTACAGATTTCTCTTCTAACTCTCCCCAACTATAACTCCCTCTTCTAATGTCATTTCTAACACTCCTAATGCATTACTCACCTCTCATAACTTACCCACCAAACTAGCTCAATTAAAATCTGTTACAACATAAGTTTTTCACCTAGTTTCTAACCCACTAAGTGTTCTATTCTTATGTAAATTTTGACATAGTCTCCCCTATATTTTTATACTCTCACCACATATTCTAGTTCACAATTCCACACTTATTTCACCTGTTTCAATAGACATCAATATACCAATCTTCATACACAATTTCCAAATGCTACACACTACTAAAAATTCCTGCACACTACTTCTCCTTCCCAATCTGTTTGTAACAGTTTTTAAGTTGTTTTCAAAGGTTCGAAACACTTGCATTCTCTTACACATTATACTACTAATGCATTACCATTTTACAATACACATTCTCATTCTAAAAATCTGTTACATATTCATTTACAAAGCTATACAAAGATGAGCTCAATTACCTTGTTTTCTTCTTCTAGTTTCTTTCTCTTCTTGCTTCCTCCTTCCTCTCTTTCTCCACCGGTTCAACAACACAAATCCTCTACTCTACAACCCATATACATACACATTTCAATACACTAAAACTAACCCTAACCATTATTAAGTAGGTTTTAGGGTTAGATATTACCTTACCTTCCAAGGGTGTAAACAAAGTTTGGAGTGGCTCACAAACAAGATTCCAACTCCACCAATGAGGCCAAAATCGGCTAGAACACAAGGGAGCAAGCAAGAGTTTAGCTCAAATTTCGTTTTGCTTTTAAGGCTAGGAAAACAATGAAGTTTTGAGAATATTTTTTTACCTCAAAAAACAAGGAGAAGGAGGGCCTTCTAATGGTGGTGTTGAAGCTCCAAATGGGACATACCCATAAAAAAATGTAGGTTTTCGAATTTTGGAAAGGTGGAAATGTAGCTCTTGATGAGAGGATTCCAATGGTATACTTTTTATAATTTTTGGAAGAGTTTTGAGGGAGTTTCAAGAGAGAGAAGTTTAGTTATAGTGTGGCTTCTCTTTTCTCCATGGCAATCGGCTGGAGGTAGAAGAAGAGAGGAAATGAGAGAGTGAGGGAGGGGGAATCCACGTGAGAGAAGAGAATGGTATAGGAGAGAGAGAATAAGTGAGAGTAGGGTAGTTTTTATTATTTGTTGTTTTGTGAGTAAAAAGGAATAAAGGGAGGGTGTGAGTGGGGATGTGCAATCGGACAGCACACAGACCCACAAGGGTTTTGAAAATTCTTTTTACATTATTGGACACATAAGTCTTGGTTATTTATATTTCTACCCCACAACTTCCCGTTTTTGACAGTTTTTACTAATCTCTCGTTTTATTGATTTTATTGGTCCTAAAGCTTCACTAATATTTATTAATGATTATTTAGCTGACCAAAATTGTTACGAGTCTATTTGACCCGATTAAAGACACGTTTTCCCGGTTACCTCGAAAAACGCGCTTTAAGGTTCGTTAGTGATTTTAATCCTTTTTAAGGATCCGTTTTCTTCGGGATTTGTTCCCTTATGATTATTTATACTTAATTAAGCTTCTAATTTATTTATTAGCCTAATTAATCACTATTTTTAATTACGGGGTATTTCAATCTACCCCCCTTAATAAACTTTGCCCTCAAAGTTGCTCAAGGTTAATGGTTTAAGTAATTCTACTCATTAGGCAACCAATTGCGCTAATGTGTCTTACTACCACCTATGAGGTGTTCACTTCATTCCACATTGCAAACATACACACTTCAAGCATCATGCACAATCCAACATTTTCCATACATACCATTCCACAATACACCATTACAATCCACAATACACATTACGCAAACATCATCCATCATACATCGTACAAATACATTCATACACTACACATTACACATACATACACATACCAAATTCACTTACACTACATGTGCCATACAAAAGTCTGTTACAATACCTACACACTAAGCAATGCTTACCCTGAAGCAATGCAAAAGCAAAAGGGCTCTACCCCCCTTAAAAGGGGTACGACCCGTACCCGTATTTCTAAATACTAGACTCTCTAGTCTATGAACTGCTGTGGGTACTTAGCCTTCATGGCATCTTCCAGCTCCCATGTCGCTTCTTCGACATCATGGTTTGACCATAGGACCTTCACCATTCGTATAGACTTATGGCGAGTGTCTCTGGTCTTCCTATCAAGGATTCTCACTGGGGTTTCGACATATCTCATGTTTGGCTCAATGGATAAGTGCTCGGGCTCCAACACATGAGAAGGATCAGCAATATACTTCTTAAGTTGTGACACTTGAAATACATCATGGACACGCCCCAAGTCCTCAGGTAGTGCTAACCTGTAGGCTACGAATCTAACTCTTTCGGTGATAGTGTACGGCCCTACAAACTTTAGGCTTAGCTTGCCCTTCTGACCAAACGGAAGACACCCTTCATAGGTGAAACTCGCAAGAACACTTGGTCGCCCACGGCGAACTCAAGGTCACGTCGTCTCACATCCGCATAGGATTTCTGTCTATCTTGGGCTACTTTCATGTTAGCTCTAATCTGCTGCACTTCAGCTTGCACTTGCTCAAGATACTCCGGTCCTATTATGACCGCTTCACTTGACTCATCCCAACACAAGGGTGTACGGCAAGGTCTACCGTATAGAGCTTGGAAAGGCGACATCTTAATCGAGGCGTGATAACTATTATTATATGAGAACTCGATAAGATGAAGCTTATCTAACCAACTCCCCTGAAAGTCCAAGGCACATGCCCGAAGCATGTCCTCCAGTGTCTGGATGGTCCTTTCCGTCTGAGGATGGAAGGCGGTACTCAACTTCAATTCTGTACCCAACGCTTCCCTTGTAGCTCTCCAGTATCTCGAAAGAAACCTGGTGTCGCGGTCAGATACTAAAGTCTTAGGGACTCCGTGGTGTCTGATAATCTCCTTATCGAAAAGCTCAACTAGCTTTACTACCTTCCAGGTGTCATTCATCGGTATGAATCTGGCAACCTTGGTAAGGCGATCTACTACAACCCAGATCATGTTGAGTCCTCCCCTAGCAGGTGGGAGTCCTACAACAAAATCCATGGAGATATCATGAAATTTCCACTCCGGAACTGGCATAGATTGTACCATTCCTCCCGGTCTACGGTGTTCAAATTTTACCTTCTGGCATGTCAAGCATCTCAATACAAATTCCGTCACATCTGATTTCATTTCAGACCACCAGAAGTACCTCTTCATGTCTTTGTACATCTTGGAGGCTCCCGGATGGACTGACAATGTGGAACAGTGTGACTCTCGCAGGATGCGATCCCTTAGCTCAGCATTGCTTCGGGGACGCTAGCCTGCCATTCAACCGAATCAAACCATCTTCATGTAGCTTGAAGTCATACTTCTTTTCTTCTCAAATGTACCATTCTCAATCTTGTGTCTGATTTCGGTTAGGTAAGGGTCGCTCAACTGAGCGTCTCGCACCTCGTCAACCAAGCTAGAAGAAGCGAGTAGCGAATGGAGCGAGTGTGCTCGACGGCTCAGGGCGTCGGCTACAATGTTGCCTTCCCTTCCTTATACTGCAAGTTGATGTCATAGCTGAAAGAAATTTCATCCATCTTCTCTGTCTCAAATTCAGTTCCTTCTGCGTGAATACTACTGTAAGCTTATGGTCGGAGTAGATGGTGATGCTTACCCATAGAGATAGTGTCGCCATATCTTCAAGGCGAAGACAATGGCTCCTAATTAAGTCGTGAGTGGGTAATTCTCCTCATGCTTTTTCTGATGGCGAGAGGCATAAGCAACACCTTGCCATGCGCTGAGTACGCATCCCATTCCTTTGCCTGATGCATCACAGTACACCTCAAATCCCTCTGTGCCCTCTGGAAGAGTAAGGACGGGCGCTGAGGTCAATGAGTCTTTAGTTTCTGAAATGATAACTCGCACTCGTGTGTCCATACATCGGTGCATCTTTCTTCATCAGTGTCATGGGCTTAGCGATTTTGAGAAGTCCCTTACAAATCTCCGGTAGTAACCGGCTAGACCAAGAAAGCTCCGATGTCGGTAACAGTCTTAGGTCTAGGCCATGACGTACAGCTTCTATCTTAGAAGGGTCAACCGAGATACCTGCGCTCGAGATTACATGTCCAGGAATGATACCAGATCAAGCCAAAACTCGCACTTGGAGAACTTCGCATACAGCTGGTTCTCGCGCAGTTGTCTCAAGCACTTTCCTCAAGTGAGTTTCATGTCCTCTGGTGATTGGAAATACGTATGTCTCGATGAAGATAACCACTGAAGTGTCCAACTGCTCACTGAATAATCGATTCATGAGGTCCATGAATTAGCTGGTGCATTTGACAAACCGAATGGAATCATGTGAATCGTAGTGGCCATATCTGGTACGGAATGCCGTTTTCTCAATGTTTGTTCCTTGATTGCAATCTGATGATACCCTGAACGGAGGTCGATCTTGGAGTAGATGAGGCTCTTTCAACTGGTCGAATAGGTCGTCGATACGTGTAGTGGGTATTTATTTTGACTGTGACCGCATTCAGCTCGCGGTAGTCAATACAAAGTCGGAGGCTACCGTCCTTCTTCTTCACGAAGAGAACCGGTGCTCCCCAGGGTGATACGCTCGGGTATAAACCCTCTGTCTAGAAGGTCTCTTACTGCTCTTTTAGTTCGGTCATTTCTGCAGGTGCCATGCGGTGTGCCCTGGCAATGGGACCGTACCTGGCAATAGATCATTTCAAATTCCACTGCTCTCGGTGGTGGCATGCCGGGTAGCTCCTTAGGGAATACGTCGGGGAATTCAGATACAATTGGTACTTCATCACTGAACTCTGGACTCTCTCCAGGTCTTGTACATAGCACAGATATACCTCTTGGCCCTTTCTAAGCTCCCGGTACATAGCCATAGCAGATATGAGTGTGGTCGAAGGCTCTCTCGGTCTCTAGCGGTAAGATACTATAACCCCAGAAGGACTCTTGAGCAGCAAACGATGCTCGGCACAGAGGATTCTACCCTTGTGCCGCTCCAACCAATTCATTCCATGATTACGTCGAGTCCCAATCCATTGAATTCGATGAAGGAAATGGGAAACGATTCGCTTTTGATTTTGGATTGTGGCTGATTGATAATACTTGGTGCACTTTACTCGCTCCTTCGATGGGAGAGTAACCATGAGTTCGGTAGCCCATCCGCATCTAGCTTCAACCTCTTCACAAAGGATGGCGATGGAAAGTGTGAGAGGCGCCGGAGTTGAATAACACATTGGCATCATGCCATTTACTGGGAAGGTTCCCGTTAAGATGGTGCCGCTATTGCCGGCTTGTGCTTCGGTGAGGATGCTCAGTACACAAAAAAAAGTATCATTTACTAACACATGATTTACAACACCTAGTTTAGTGTCTCTATAGGTATAATTTACTGAAATTATATGTGTCGGTAAAAACTAAATCATCTTTATAACTCATTATTAAAGTGTTAGTACACACTAAATATTTATTGACTCATTTATTGAAGTGTCAGTGAATAAACTTTACTGACATAATATCTTTGTTTTACTACTTATAAATTTAAATTCAGTTAGTACCTAATTATCTCTCCCGTCCTGAATTGACCGTCCTGTTACTATGGACATGTCATTTGACTTCAATTTTTAACATATAAGATAAATAATTTTTAAATTTAAATTTTGCATAGGATTCTTAACATGTTAAACTATATAACAAACTTTAATTTTATAAAATTATGTTATTTTATATGCTTAATATTGAAGTGGAAAAACGTGCCATAAAGCAAACAGGACGGTCAATTCAGGACGGAGGGAATATATCGATAAGTTATATCAGTCACTAAAACCTATCTACCTTCTACTAAAGGAAAAAAATTTCGGCACTCGAACTCCAGTCACTAAAACCTATCATAAATTATCTATAATTGAAAAGTTTACCCTCACAAATATCCCCCCTTCCAAAATTTAGTAAGCGGGCATCTCTTCACAGTACGCACGTGAACTACAGAGAATGGTAGAAGAAATTAGCAAACTACACCAGGAGAGAACAAGCTGCAGAAGAAATCACAAGCTCCAAGTAAGCACGAACGAACAGGAGGTAGAAGAGTTTTGAATCTGAGAGGTAATTTCTCTATGTTTTCCCCGATTTTGAGATTAGGGTTTGTATTCAGTTGCTGTGGTTTGACTGGTTGGGTGGTCCTCTCGGCGGTGTTACATTTGTGTTTTCTGGTTAGTTGTTTCTTAGTTTGAAATGCGGTGGTGGTGGTGCTGATTTTGGGACAGGGAGAGGTGGTGATTTGTGGATTGATAGAGATTAAAATCTAAATTGTAACTTTAATAGTCACTGAATGTTGTTTGCTGCTTGCTTCAGCAGCTTGCAAAGGTTTTCTTTTGCTCTTGAATGACTCCTACTCCACAGCCGAGCACCTCAGCCAATTTCATACACTATTCTGCTTTTGCTCCACGTAATTGTGTGACTCATGCTTCTGAAAGTTAATACATTGGCCTTCTGTATTCCTAGTCATTGAATTATGGATTAATTCTACCAACAGATGGATTCTCTTTGATAGATATTCCTCATGACTGAAGATCCTATTCCTTTCATCTTGCTTGTCTCTTGATTTACCTGAATTGGTTCCGCCTCTGTGAACAGTCTGTCAAATCGCACTCCACTTCAATTCTTTTTGCCCAAGTTCTTTATGCCGATTTTGGTAGCCTGATTGGGGTTCTATGTTCAGGCAGCTGTAACAGATAAAGGTCCCATACACAACCTCATTAAACACATTTCTGACCCTTGCACAATAACGTGCTTTCACTATTGCTTCAGAGCCTAAGCCTACATTACTTAGATGGAACATGAGGAAGTTTTGTTAACATGAACTTATAACATTAACTAACAGTAGCCAAATAATCTGGCAAGTCAAGAACGAGGAACTTCGGAAAACTTGGAAAATGGTAAAGGCACAACTAGAAGTCAGTTTTGTTAACATAATTAAAGTTTACATTACTGAGCAGTAGAAACCGTAAGTAATTACAGTTAGAAACTGCATTTTACTATACTGAAGCAAATCAGATGGGAAAATTAACATAACCATGTGGGTACTGGGTGTGGTCTGGATATGCATGCTGCTGGTTTTTCTTTTTACCTCAGTGTGATGAGAGGAGAACCAAACACAGTACGAGAGACAAATTTAATACCATCATTATTGATTTAATTTATTGGTTAACTTGCATCAGGGATACGAGTAAACCCACTCATGTTGGTATCACCTTGAGGAGATCTAGAAGAGAAAAAATCAAAGAAGGATTAGTCAACTTTGAGGTAATTAAACTTTTCCCCTATTTTGACTATATTCTTTATCATGGTAAACTTTTCTCCTATATATTCTATTTGCATTTCTATTTGTTGCCATTCCGTATTGATAATATAAATAGCAAACTATTAAATTGATATGAAGATAATAAATCATAGTTTTTTGTACACACTTTGCCGACTAATATGAAATTATACTTATTCGCAACTTTGTTAAGATGGAAACATCATGGAGAAGAGTCTACAGAATCATCTATCATTGGGTAGTGTTGTAGGATTCATGAAGGAACACATTCTAGAGGCCAGCATGTCAAACTTTTTCAACAGCCTTAAGGTGCAGGTAATGTTATTCTTGTACTTGTGATCTGCAGATTTAGTGTGGGAAGTAATTCATACTATGATATTGCATAGTATTCATTTTTGAGTCTTATGTTAAAGTCATTCACCGTGCTGACTACAAAAGTTTAGCTTGTGATATATACACTAAGACATGGTTCATGCTGGAATTGTCTGTTTCTGTAGTTGGTGCCTAATGCAAAATAAGCTCTGTAACAGTACCAGTTGTTCACTATATATGGAACGTTTGTTAGGTATGCTGATTCCATTGTTTCTGTAGTTGGTGCCTGTAGACACCAAAAATTCTCACCCCTCATATTTATTATTCAACCAAAACAAGGTGGTCGTCCCCGCTTTCGATCAAAGGGATTTCCTTTTACTAATCATTTAAACCCCACATTCCTATGGAAAGGGAGCACGAGCCTTTTTAGTAATCCGTTTTAACCTGCTTCATTTTTTGTATACGCATTTTATTACTAAAATATTTCACGGTTTTGTTAGCATCTTGTATCATTTCTCGCATGCATATACTGAAAATCCGACATAGCGTAACTGGTTAAGGTACTGGTCATAACCCTAAGTCTTGTGTTCGAATCCTGGCGTGGGTGTTTTTGCTTATTATTTTCCTCTCAGCTTCGATTGGGGTTTAGATAGCATATTCTCGCATGGGAATACCGAATTCTGTCCTGGCGTAGTTGGGAGAAGTATAGTGGTTGAACATGGAGAATCCGAGTTCGAAACTCGGTAGTAGCATTCTTGCCAATTTTTTTTGTGTTGTTGCTCCGTTCCCTTTCTCCCTTTTAATCGGTCCAGACACAGCCCAGGGACCCAAAATCAAAATCCAGCCCAAATGAAACCCTAGTGTGCCATCTGTCTACTCACCCCATCTTACATTATAAAACAACCTTAGAAAAACCTACAGTAGGGCACGGTTTTCTCGATCAGCAGACATCAATCCCAACACTCTCATTCCATTTTGTCCAGTTCCCTGCATACTGCTCCCGAGCTCGAAAGAAAACAAAAACCCAAAAAAAAAACCTGCGCCTCCCTTTTCTCTTCGAAAAAGAAAATTCGTCGACACTTCGAATCTTCTTCCGCCATTAACGTTTTGCTTTTCCACCACTGATTCTCGCCAGGATATCCTACCCCACCTCGTCTTCTCCTTCACATTACTGAGCTGAGTAAGTTCCCTCCTGTGCTAACGATTCGAAGAAGAATCTCAACTTCTTCTGCCCCTTCGTTCGTTTTCTTTTATTTTGTTTCTCTTTCAGACGTCGAAACCAGAGCTTCGAGCTCCCATCTCGCTTGTCTCTGGTTTCATGTAGACCAAGTTGATTTTTACGTTTTCATTCGTTGTTTAAGTTCCACGGTATAATGAGCTCCTCGGGTAATGTTTTAAATTCCGACTTCACCATTTCACCTTCTCCTTCACATAACCGAGCTTACTTTAATTTCTGTCTACCCTGGCAGTTTTTTCTGTCCTTGCATCGGGCATTTTTTTTTCTGATCGTTCCGCTCTATCCTCGTATAAACCTTTGGGTGATTATCGAGTGATACGGACAAAGAAGTCCATGAACAGGGGGCTAAGACACATTGCGGATCAGTGTTTTTCAATTCTAGTTCATAATTATGCTGTGATTTTCATAAACCTCTTATTCCTCGCGAGGAAATTGCTATTGAGTGGAGAAAGTTTTCGTTGGTTTTTTAATAATCTCTGCTATGGCTTTAAATGTTGGCATGGAGCTGTCGTTTTTCTCCTCCGAAAGGTATCGAGTTTCATGTACCTTATTCGCTACATCTCCCGACTCACAACTGCTCTCGGCTGATATATTTGTTCCCTACTGTCACTTTGTTTCTCTTGATCTGGATATCTGTTGAGACTTGATTTGAAAGGGTATACCCTCTACTGTCAACGAGGTTGCAGTGTCTGATCCTATCTTTAAATCCTGCAATCGTTTTGTCTGTTAGTCTTGTGTTGGAACAGGGTTGGTGATACTCATCTAATGCACCCAGATTTTCTTGCCCCATAGAGCCCACCACCGACTGAAATGACATGGGAAGAATCTGTTCCCTGGGTTTGAACATTGCATTAATTCAGTCTCCATTATTCATCAGCAGTTCCATATTCTTATGTTTTTAACCTGCTCAGATGCTAACCTTGATGAACTAATTTGAATCGCTTATTGTTATTGTCTTGGTGTTTATTGTTTCATTTGCTTACAGGAAACCTTATGTCTCCATCTCGGGTATTCATACTCTGAACTAATTCATGGTCTTTGTATTCTGTGTCATGTTATAATGGTGTGCGTGACTGCAATCTGACTCGTTCATGTACATTCTGTTGTCTTACACTTCATACCATGGTGCATGAGCAAATCTGATATGATTAATTCCTTTGTTTGCGACCAAGTGTAATGACAGAGAAATGCCAGGTTAATTGATGACTGAAATGCTGTTACTCCCTTATGCCTGAAATCGAATCTAATAACTATGCGGAACCAGCTTCTGAATCTGATAAATCACAGCTGTCTTCTAGTCCTCAGTTTGTATTTTGTTTGGGAGTTCCTAAGAATAGGTTGTTTATATGGCTGAAAATTATACATTGAAGTCAGTGCTAAGTTGAGGATACCAAACTTGACTGACCTAGGAACGGTTTAGTTGGCTTCTGCACTACCTTGGAGATTCAGATAGAGTGATGAAAATGGCCAATCGATAAACTGATATAATGAGCTACTTTATGGCTATTTCTGCTTGGGTTAGTAACTTCAGGCTGTGTTTTGCAATTACCGGTTAAGACTTGCGACATTGGGGCTCCGAGGTTCTGTGTTTGATGATGGAATATGTACGTAGCTATAAAAAAACAGGACCTGTTTGGTTAAATTTCATTGTATTTTCTGTATTTCATCATGTCGCATGGTTTCTCTTTAATTGTTTATGTTACGCCATACATGTATACACTTAGTACGTTACAGTTTGCTTTATTTCATTGCACTTATTATATTATTGTGTAAACCTAGATGGCCCCTTAGTCACCCCTTTTCCTTTTGATCAAAGTCTTGGAAGGTACCCCACAGCTAGCTTATTTCTGATTTGCTTTGTGGGGAACAATACCATCCAAAACTTTGAATTTCTTTTAAGCCTTGAGGGTACCCCATAGCTAGATTATTGATTTGCTTTGTGGGGAACAATACCCTCCAAACTTTTAAAGCCTATCCCAAACCACCCTTAATTTCACTAAAAAACTTTACCAAAAAAAAAATGGAAAAGAAAAGAAAAGAATTCAGAATATTGATCATAGTTTTAAGGTTTCTCATTCCAAATCCCCAATTTTTTCAACCTCTCCAATTGAATTGTCTCTACCTTTAATGTGTTTCATTTCAAAAAAAAATCTTAATTTATTTTGAACACCATTTTCCCACTTGTAAAAAAATCTCAAAATGACCCACTTCTAAACTTGGCGCTAGCCCAATCCGGCCCTTTTGCCCACACAAGCCCATCACCTAACCCAAGGCCCGTCGGCTCATTATAGCCCAAGCCCATTCGGCCCATCACCTAGCCCAAGCCCATTGGCCCATATAGCCAAGCCCATTCGGCCCCATCACCAGACCCAAGGCCCATCGGCCCATTACCAAACCAAACTCCATCCGGCCCAAAACTCCATCCGGCCAAAACTCCACCCGGCCCAATTCCAAATTTGGCCCAATCTCGGCCCAGCCCAACATTCCACCGGTCTATTAGCCCACAAATGTCAAACCTTGAATTTGACCAAAAAAAAACCTTGACTTTGACCAAAAAACCTTGACTTTGACCAGAAAACCTTGATCTTGACCAAGCTTTGACCTTGACCAAGCTTGGACCTTGACCAAACCTTGACCAGCTTGACCTGACCAAACCTTGACCGAGCTTTGACCTTGACCAACCTTGACCAAGCTTTGACCTTGACCAAACCTTGACCAAGCTTTGACCTTGACCAGAGAATCAAATCAAGTCAAAACACCAACATTGATCCAACTCGTCTTTCCAATACAAATCAAGCCAAGTCAAGTCAACCCCAACACTTTTTCAAACCCAATCCACTTTCATCTTGTAAATTCCTTTCAAAATCAAAAAACCCAAAAAGAATTTCAAAACCATCCTTTTATTCAAGTCTCATCAAGTTTCAAAGAAACCATTTTTGTGGAATTTTAAAGGAAAAGCTCTTCTCACATCACAGAAAACTCTTCTCCATTGCAGAAAGTTCTTCTCATATATCAGAAGTTTTCTCCTAAAAACCTTTCTCAAAATCCGCGTTTCTTCATCGAGAATTCCGACAACTTCAAAACTTTCTAACTTAGTTTTTCAAATCCAAATAAACTGTTTCGGGGAGCAAGTAATGTCTAACCCCTTCAAACATTTCCTCCACGGTTAGAACATCGCTTGTCTCCCTTCCCAAAAAAAAATCCGAGGCGGGGCACTGGGGTCAAACCTCCCTTGTCGCAGTCTGGATCTCTTTAGGCGGGGCATTAGGGTGACAAACCTCCTAATTGCAGCCTAGATTTTTACAAGGCGGGGGGTGCTAGGGGTAAGTAACGACCTTCCTAGTTGCCGCCGGATTTAGAATCGTCTAACTCCCTTCCACTCGATTTCAATGTTTTCGGTTTTAACGTTTTTAAACCCGGGAGTTAGGACGTTATTAGGGTTCGATCGAGAACATCTCATTCATGGTGTTTCTCTCTGAATCTATTTTCGACATAAATTCATTGCCCATCTTTCGAGCCTTGGTACTTACCATTAATTAAGTGTCGTGTTCGAGGGGGTACATAGGGTAATCCCTTGGGATTATCCGCCCTTTACAACAAAAATGGTTTTTCGGTTTTAAAAACTTTAAGAGAGACAATTCTGAAAACCTAATCCAACATTCCCATTGAGCTCTAGAACCCTAAGCACTTCTTAATCCCTCTCTGAACAAACTCCACTCTCACAAGGCCTCAATTCTTGAACCCTCTCAACAACCTTACTCCCAGAAACTTGAAACATCTCCAAACCGAATACTTGCAAACCGAATCTTCTTCCATATCAATTATCCTCAAAACCCGAATTCCTCTTCACCCATTCGATCTCTCAAGCACCTCAAAACTCGACCTTCTAAAAGATGAACCCAAAAAACCGGAAAACTACTTAAACTCTAACGAATGATCCAAACATCCCTTAATTCCACAAGGATGACCAAAATGCCCTTAGCCTCACAAAAGCCGAGACAAATCTAATCCCCTCAAAATAATCAAAACCTCTCCCACCCTTTGACTACTCTCACGAACCAATAGTTCAAGACCAGCCTTTTTTCTTCAAACTCTTCAAAATCTATCCACACTCAATCCTATCCTTGGGTTTTAAATGAATCTCTCTAAAAAGGTTTTGAAAGAAGGCAATCCCGACAATTGGAGACCGAGGTTTCCTCGGGCACCAATCCGAAATCGTGGTCGTTGCCACTTCTAAGGAGTGTAACCCAGTACGAACCCACAACAGAATCTCTGATCTGACCAGATAAGTCCTATCCATAGGGAACAATCTCAGAGTCAACTAACGGTTCTTAGAACCCTTCTCCTCCCTTCCTAGTTCCTTAGGTCAAACTTGGTGGCGACTCTAGTCAATTTTCGCCCTTAGGGCATAAGTCCGCTGGAGCCCATTGAGAGCGGTGTAGTGCTCACTAGCATTCCCTATAAGCTTTCTGGGAAAGACGGATGATGTAGTAGGTATTTGAGGGATGCCAGAGTAACGGGTTCTCACCCTCCACAGAATGGCATTTCTAGGATCTAGGCTTTTCAGTCAAGAACCATATTTAGATAGACCCCCCTCATACCGAAAAATCACCCTCCACAGAATGGCGACTCTGCTAGGGAAAACTTGAGTAAGTTTTTCTCAAACTCAAGGAAGACTGAACTCCATTCAGATTGTCAGGATTTCCCCACTTCTTTCAAAACCTTCAAGAGATTCTTTTCAAAGCCTTTAGGATTTCTATTCCACACTTAGAGTGTGTATCTGATGAGGACAGTAGGACATATTAGATCCTCAACAAACGTTGCAAAATTGGGTTAATAATTAGCTCACAATTAGAAGAGACACTTAGGACTGAATGAAGCTAACTTCCCTTTAGGTTAATAAACAACCAATTTGGTATCACTAATCTCAAGATAAAACCCTTAGTAAATAGGTCGGTGCTACTTCGTTTGTTTCATTTACTGCTTTCATATTTATGTTACAATTGTGGGGTGCATGGGGTGGGTAGCTTAGGACATGCATTCCTCTGTGTCACCCGATTTACCCACGATGTGACGGATCCCCAACCGGTCCACGGTTGATTCCCCATGAGCTAGGGTCACTTTATGAGTGAACAACCCACGAGGCGGTAAGGTTTCTGACCGACGCCTCGAGCTCATGATCCAAAATTATCCTCCATTATCCGAGTCGATGCCAGCATATAGTGAACTTTGAGCCTTCAGTGTCCAGCTACCTGGTCCGGTGTCTAAGACGGGTTTATGGAAGTCGCCCCCTTGTATGCCGCCTGTCTGACACCGCCCTTTTGCCTTACCTGAAGATTGCATGGGATCAGTTCTCCATTGTTCCTCTGCACTACATGTGTCTCTAAAGCCCAATGTCACGCTATACGTCCATAGAGGATCCATTTACCGGATACCCATACATGCACAAAGCAACGTAGTCAGTAATTTGGACTTTAGACACACCTGACCGTGCAGGTGACGAGAGACCCGTTCCCATGCAATACTTCCCCGAGTTTTCCAGAAACGTGGGATGTTTGTCGATCATCACTGGCCGTGGCGTATGTTTCCTTATCATCTCGGGTGTCCTGACCTTTCAAACTTAAGCACTCCGGAATTTCTTGATAACGTGCCCCCCAAAGGCATAGCAGAGAAAAATCCCGAGAGATGATAGTGAAGGGACGACGGTTCCCCCGGTGAGACGGAATCATAATTGACCTAGAAAGTGATTATCCCAACATTAACACTTACAGCTCCACATCAAACATAGCCACGATTTACTTTACGTTATACTGATAAGTGTCCAAATGAGCATGATTTATAGGTGTATTTCATATATAATATTAACACTTTTCTTGCTCATTTCTCCACTTCGGTTAGTTTTCCTCTAGTTTATGTTTTATTATTATCTCACTAATTTATTGGTTTAACATGAGGCAAACCAAGCTGGGACTAAAGTAGATAAAGAGACGAACACATAGACGCAAACGGCTCAGAAAACGGAGCCCAAACGAAGAATCTAGAGCCGGTCAAAGTTGGAAGGAATAAGTCACGACAACAGGTTGCAACCGACGTCGAGATAACTGGCGGACAGGGCAACCGCCCCATAGCTGGCGGTAGTGGAGGCGGACGGCAAGGGAGACCGCCACTTAGGCGGTCAAGGAGGCGGTTGTGAAGCCGCCCCGGTTTTCTTCTGCGCCCGTCGTCTCTGCAACTTGCCTCCGCCGACTGTCTGCAACTCGTCCACTGCCATATCTATCTACTCCGCCTACCTTAATTCACGCGTGTGTTCAGCTGTCTGTCCCCTGCAATAAATGATCAATCATGCAAATCTTATCCAGCTTCTTCCACCGCCTCACGCGTCTGTCTATCTTCTCTGCTTCCTCTTCCTTTCTCTATATAAACCCACGAGCTATCATCGACAATTAAGCCCTTCGACGAGCTATCCACCGACCATCAATTCAATCGACGACCACTTCACCACACGCCATCTCATTTCTCTTCTCCCGCCTTCTCCATTTTATGTATTTTACAGTCCACCAAATTCACCTCTAGCCCTACGTACACAAAATAGCAGAGTGAGATGGAGTGATTACGAATGATTTCTATTACTCTCGTCTCTATCTATCTATTAATATGTTAGGCTAGTTTACGTTTACTCTGGGAATAGTTATTATGTATCTGTATTAATTATGCAATATTTCTACTGGTTTATTTATATACAGTTTGTTACGTTTTAAAAGTCATCTCGCCTTTTTAATAGATCTCGCGAATTTATTAAATTGCTCTACTAAGTCTATTTTGATCGACCAGGTGATAAATAGACAGGTTAATTAAGGCGTAAAACTGGAGGAAACTTGTTATGATTTAATAAGTTAGTATTCAGTTGCAAATGTAATTCCTCAATACTCCTCTGCCGTTCGCAGGCTTTTGCTTGAACCTTGATTAGAACCTTGCATTACAGGTGAACGAGTTCTTATGAGGCTATGACTTAGTCCTTAAGATAATTACAGGAACCTTGCCAAATTATTAAACCAGTAGAGATAGCTTAATTATACAGATTATATTAACCTGACCCAGAGTTCCATTTATTTATCTGTCAACTTAGTTTATTTTATTCTTTCTTTTATTTATTTGCAAGTCAATTAATCCCCCCTCTTGTGACCGCTTAGGTACTATTATATGTATATTAGTCCCACGGTTCGACATCCGGTTGCTTACATTTTCACTATACTACTGTGACCGGGATTTATTTGCAGCCCGGCGTTATTTTGGGTTTTAATTTCTTTCTTTATGTTAATTACACCTGTTCTAACCACTCACCATATAACGTCTGCAAAATGGCGCCGTTGCCGGGACTAGTTTATTCTAGTCCCTAAGCCCCGGATTATTCACTTGTATTATTAGAATATTTTGTTTATATTAATTGTTTGTTGTTTATATTTATTATCTTTCATATTTTGTTTATATTATTTTTATGTTTTTTTCTAATCCTTTTATTTCTAATCTTTTTCAGTAGTTTTGTTTTATACAGAAAAACACAAAAAAAAAAAAACTCTGTACGTGGCAAATGGAAGAAGCGTTTGAATTTTGGCAGGATTTATACTGCTCCGTATGTGGGGGAGCTCATGATTATGAGGATTGTCTCATATTTCAAGAGCAGCTCTGGTTAGAAGATCAACCAGACTACCTGGAGAGAATCGCTCAACTACTAGAGCAATCAATGAGCGAAACAGTTCAAGAGGTAGAACACCCCACTACAGACGAGCCACTCATAGAAACCCCTCCCTGTCAAATCAATTACCGCTATTTTCCCTCCTTCTCTATAATATACCCAGACAATGAGGATACTTTTATCCTCGAAAATGAAGAGAAGGAATTGCCATCACCTCACGCCACCATATCCAAACAAAACGCCGGTATCACCTTCTAGGAATCATTTTTCTCTGAAGATGATATCAAACAACGTTCTTTCTATAAGCCTCAACAACAAGAGGAGGATTTTTACATCCTCCAATTTGAGGAAGACAAAGCATCACCGCCGGGTCTTCTGTTAGAACTATGTTCCCGACATTACCTCCTCAAACACCAGATTTTGTGGAGTATTAATTTTCTTATTTTATATGTCGAGGTAACGTTTTGTTTTGATCCAGGATAACAAAGCAGGCGTCTAGCCAAAGACGTTAAAGAAAGGCAGCTTCCCGGGAGGCAACTCGGGTGTACTTTTATTTTATTTTGCTTTTATGCTCTTTTTAATTTTCAGGTTCTCTTTTAATTTTATTTTTGCTAACTTTTAACCCCGTTTTCAGTATGGTTGCTTCTAGTGTCTTATGCAGGTGCACCTCCATGAGGACACCGCAACCAATCTACGCTACTTGAGGCTGAAGCTCAAGTGTGGGGGAAGTCCTTTAACAACAAGCAAAAATAATATCAGGGGAGTACCAGTTTCTTTAATTATGTTTTTATTTAAATAAAAACTGTAGAGGAGCGTTTATGTGCTTAAATGTTTATTTGTGATCTTTGTGTTCCCTCAATTTTATCTACTTACCGAAAAGGTCTTCTGAAACCTTCCCTTATTTTTCTAGTGAACAATGAGGACATTGTTCAATTTAAGTGTGGGGGAGTTGCCCTTTTCGGTGACATTTTGTGCTTAAATGTTTAATCTCTCTCCTTATCATGCGTTTGTCCAATTCAAATATTATGGACCCTTTATATGTGGTTGTTCTCTTTAAGAATAATACTGTTATGAATTGTGGGATATATGTACAAATTTTAAATTTTGATTACTTTTGAGGAGCATTTTATATGCGGTGTGACCAAATAATCTGCAAATGGTTGGATTTTATTGCTCAGGGTTTCTCTCTGTCTTCTCTCTAGGGATTGCTAAGGGGTGCTTCTCTGTTAAAAAAAAAGAGAAGAAGAAAAAAAAAAAAAAATAAAGGACTAGCGAGACACCATTGGTAACCAACAAGAGAGTTGAGTGTTCTTAAAATACAAAGGCGTGATGCCTACATTCTCATCCCTTATGCAAAGTGAAACAAATGCATAAATCTATTTTTCCTTTTGTTTTCTCCTGAATGCCCATTCTTGAGAGAAGTTGGCCATGGTAAAAGTTCTCAGAGTCACCTAAAAGAAACATTGAAGTACCTTGGATCATACCCCGAAACTCTATATTTTATTTTTACCCTGAGCACACCTATGCCACACAGCAGTTAATTTTTCACACTCCTCAATAAGTTTAAAGATCATGTTTATCCTACCCTTCATAATAATATTTGTTAGTATTGAGCATTCCCTACTTGGGTACGTAGTTTTGCTTGAGGACAAGCAAAAAGATAAGTGTGGGGGTGTGATAAGTGTCCAAATGAGCATGATTTATAGGTGTATTTCATATATAATATTAAACTTTTCTTGCTCATTTCTCCACTTCGGTTAGTATTCCTCTAGTTTATGTTTTATTATTATCTCACTAATTTATTGGTTTAACATGAGGAAAACCAAGCTGGGACTAAAGTAGATAAAGAGACGAACACATAGACGTAAACGGCTCAGAAAACGGAGCCCAAACGAAGAATCTAGAGCCGGTCAAAGTTGGAAGGAATAAGTCACGACAACAGGTTGCAACCGACATCGAGATAACTGGCGGACAGGGCAACAGCCCCCCCATAGCTGGCGGTAGTGGAGGCGGACGGCAAGGGAGACCGCCACTTATTAGGCGGTCAAGGAGGCGGTTGTGAAGCCGCCCGGTTTTCTTCTGCGCCCGTCGTCTCTGCAACTTGCCTCCGCCGACTGTCTGCAACTCGTCCACTGCCATATCTATCTACTCCACCTACCTTAATTCACGCGTGTGTTCAGCTGTCTGTCCCCTGCAATAAATGATCAATCATGCAAATCTTATCCAGCTTCTTCCATCGCCTCACGCGTCTGTCTATCTTCTCTGCTTCCTCTTCCTTTCTCTATATAAACCCACGAGCTATCATCGACAATTAAGCCCCTTCGACGAGCTATCCACCGACCATCAATTCAATCGACGACCACTTCACCACACCATCTCATTTCTCTTCTCCCGCCTTCTCCATTTTATTTATTTTACAGTCCACCAATTCACCTCTAGCCCTACGTACACAAAAGCAGAGTGAGATGGAGTGATTACGGATGATTTCTATTACTCTCGTCTCTATCTATCTATTTAATATGTTAGGCTAGTTTACGTTTACTCTGGAATAGTTATTATGTATCTGTATTAATTATGCAATATTTCTACTGGTTTATTTATATACAGTTTGTTACGTTTAAAAGTCATCTCGCCTTTTTAATAGATCTCGCGAATTTATTAAATTGCTCTACTAAGTCTATTTTGATCAGACAGGTGATAAATAGACAGGTTAATTAAGGCGTAAAACTGGAGGAAACTTGTTAGATTTAATAAGTTAGTATTCAGTTGCAAATGTAATTCCTCAATACTCCTCTGCCGTTCGCAGGCTTTTGCTTGAACCTTGATTAGAACCTTGCATTACAGGTGAACGAGTTCTTATGAGGCTATGACTTAGTCCTTAAGATAATTACAGGAACCTTGTAAAATTATTAAACCAGTAGAGATAGCTTAATTATGCAGATTATATTAACCTGACCCAGAGTTCCATTTTATTTATCTGTCAACTTAGTTTATTTTATTCTTTCTTTTTATTTATTTTGCAAGTCAATTAATCCCCCCTCTTGACACGCTTAGGTACTATTATATGTAATTAGTCCCACGGTTCGACATCCGGTTGCTTACATTTTCACTATACTACTGCGACCGGGATTTATTTGCAGCCTGACGTTATTTTTGGGTTTTAATTTCTTTCTTTTATGTTAATTACACCTGTTCTAACCACTCACCATATAACGTCTGCATATACTTATGTGCAAACCTTTTTGACCAAAACTGTGTTTTCAAAACTCGTTCGGAATCTCTCCTAAAAGCTGCTTGTGAAAATTCTTCAAAAACCGCTTGTAAAATTGCTTGCATAACTGTTTACAAACATTTTTTTAAAACTGGATTTCAAAAAATAAAAACCATTTTTTATCAAAACCTTTTTAAACTCCTCTATTCACAAAACTTTCTTCCTTTGTTTTCATTTCCAAAAAGCATGTCATACTGGTATTACAAGGCTGCACATCCCGAATCTCACGTATCACTTTCTTTCCCATCTTTTTCTCTTTCTTTACCTCTCTTTTACAGGATTAGCCATGTTCAACAGATTGGTACCTGTCCCCGGGGAAAGGAAGAGATAGAGGGAGGTTGCAGAACAACAAGAAAGGGAGGCAGCGGCAAAAGAGCAGGCCCGCATCACCCTATTTTATCAAGAGCGAGCTCAAGAAGTGGAATTTGCCTCCAACCTGAAAGAGCGATGTGTAGCAATGAAAGACATCGGTGAACCTCTCCTCTTGGGCTTGGCCTATTTGGGCCAACATGTCATTGACTACGAGGCATTATATGAGTCAATTGCATATTGGGACCCAGAAGATCATCTATACCGGTTTGTTATGGAGGAGTTGGTCATGTTGCCAGCAGAGATGGATGCTTTCCTGAAGATCAAACCTCATCAGAAGATGCCTCGGATCCCGACCGATCGATCGAAGACGTCAGCATTCGCAGCCAAATTCTTAGGGGTGCATGTCTCTGAGGTAGAAGATTTTGGGGAATGAGTTTGAGCTTGAGAGATCTCCTTGATCGTTTCTGCAAGCCGTATCGGTCACAGAGAACTCAAAGACGGGTGTTAGATCTCTGCCTCATGGGTTTACACCTTTTCGACAAAGGGGCCTAAGAATGAATCCACAGGTCATCTATCTTCTGAAGGCCTATGAAGACGAGCTTAGCGTTGGGACATTCATAGTGGCCGAGGTAGTCAGAGCACTAGATCAATGGAAGGAAACAGGGGCTCGAGAGACGTTCTTCAAAGGGAGTCCTTTGCTCCTGCAAATATGGCTTTTTGATCACCTGCAACTACCTCACTTATCGCGGTACCAAACAGTTACATGTGCACATTCCAAGCTGCAAGAAAAGTGGTAGAGAGACCAGAAGGGGGTTGGAAAGCCTACTTTTGAGATGTTCATCTCCACTCACACTTCGAGTGGGTACTGAAGGACTGGGATGTCCAAGGAGGAACCGTCAGGTCAGCGAACACAATGGTTTGGTTCTGATTGGTTTGGACCGTTTTGTCACTATCTTCCCATTAAGGGCAATGCGACAGTTCGGACGCGAACAAACTATCCCAGGGGCTGAGGTATCAAAATTCAAGAATCACCGATTCACTGATGCGGCGGTGAACTATGTAGCCCAAGCCTACAACACCGGAGTCAAGTGGGCTATCTTCAACGAACGAGGAACAGACCTTAGCTTGAGTGACTCCTACAAGGATTGGCTTGAGAAGCGAGTGGATCGCGTGGAGAAATATCCATACTCACTTTACCGTCCGGTGATCGAGCATGACCCCACTTGCCTGATTACCGTGAATCTACAGCCCCCGCTCACGAAGAACCAACAGAGAAAGAAAAAACGTGAGGAGTCAAAACGGAAGAAGATCATCGGCTGATTCTCTCTAGCGGTAATAGTTTATTATGACTAGTAGATGTATTCCCTTTTGTAATGATTAGCTAATTAGTGGAAATACCCCCCTTTTGTAATGATTAGCTAGTTAGGGTATATCCCCCTTTTGTAATGATTAGCTAGTTAGTGGGTATATCCCCCCTTTTGTAGTGAATAGCTAGCTAGGGGATACATTCCCCCTTTTGTAATGATTAGCTAGCTAGTGGATGTATCCCCCCCTTTTGTAATGATTAGCTAGCTAGTGGATGTATCCCCCCCTTTTGTAATGGTTAGCTAACTAGCGGATGTACTTATCCTTTAGCACTAACGGTTATATTTCCCCTTTGAATCGGATTGTATCCCCATTTTCCCTCTTCATGTATGCAACTGCGGTTATGTAATATCGGTATGACAAGCGTTTTGGAAATGAAAACTAGGCTCGTGCGCCTTTTCCTCATAATCAAATGATATAGAAAACCTTCTTTCGTAAAACATTTTACGCAAAACATGGGGACGACCCTCTCCCCTTCTACCTTTTTTCAAAATGTGCATTCATACTAATGATCTCCATACCATTTCACAATACAGTACCGTCGACATCAGATTGTGAAGATTTTGCAGTCCGATCCCAAACCAGTCTACCAACATTACTCGACTGTGGAAAAGAGACTCCCGAGGCAGACTGGCCAGTGACACTACAACTGAAACCTCATCAGAAACAATGGATCAAACTCTGATGAATCCCACTGCTCCAGAAAACACCACGGTCGCCTCAGCTGTCGAGGCAAGTGCAAGTGCAGCCATAGGGGCCAGTGGCAGTATTAGAACATTCCTGATCCAAATGTCCAGTATCGCATGCTAGAGACGTTGCTCAAAAATGAAAAATTGATGAGGCAGACAATTGAACGATTGGAGGAACAGTTGCGCAGAGAAAGAATGAGTAAGGGGAAGGATCCGTACTTTATGGACGCTGAAGAGGATTACGTTGACGAAACACCCAAGCTCACGTTTACCCAAAACCCCATGTTCAATACCACGCCACAACCAAACAATGAACACACCACCATTCCCCCCACAACCTTTCAAATGGCTGACTTACTTTCTGGGGCACCCATGCCACCACCAATCTTGACCACAACCACAACTGTTCCAACCACTTTCCCAAAATTACCCCATTTCTACCAACTGGGGCTGCCCTCAAATTGCTAACATGAATGGTCTAGACCACCTGAGACTTTCTACCCGAATTCACCTATCCCTGATCCGATCCAGATGAGACAATATCAGTACACCGCTCCAGGACATGCTGTCCGTTTCGAAGAAGCTATTCCCCACACTCAGCTACTGCCACACCCATCAAGTCACCTAATCCATGGGTATCAACAACCTCAAACTCAACCCCTTCCTACTGAAAACCCCCATCTAACATGGAGGACTGGAAGAAATCTGTGAAAGAAGAGCTGCTGGCTGAAGTGCGGCTAGGGGAACGAGCCAAGATGCTTGGCTTCCGCTATTTCAGCATGAAGCCGAGTTCTAAGCTTCCAGAAAATTTAAAACTCCCCGAAATCTCGAAAATGCTGGGAAAGGAGACCCCAGGCATCACCTTTCTCAGTTTGATCGGGTAATGACAATGCATGGGTTGAACGATGAGATGAAAATTATATGCTTCCCTAGCTATCTAGAAGGATCTGCGCAAGCATGGGTTTCAAGGCTAGATCTCTCTGGGAAAAAATTGGAGGAAGTTTATCAGGCCTTCGTCGAGCAGTACAGCTACAATGCCCATCTAGGGGTCACCCGCAGAGACCTCGAGACCATGAGGCAGAGAAATAATGAGACAGTCATGGAATTCATCAATCGCTGGAGGGAGGTGGCCGGCCAAATGCTTGATCGCCCTACCGAAGATGAGCAGATAAGAATAATCATCTCATGTCTGGAGGGTCCATACTCAGATCATCTAAATCCCTTGGGATTTGTGACTTCAAACATTGAAAGCTGCTGCTTCGGCTGCCGAAGAGTTAGCACTGGCAGGAAGATTAAAAGGGTTGAACCTCCCTGGATCAGGACCCAGAACTTCATACCATCAGAACCGCCAGAACCGTGATACAGCAACAATCACAACAACAATGGTAATAACAACAATGACAACAACAAGACTGTTCAACACCTCCAGTGAATCAGGTGCAACCTAGAACCCTCACCGACTACCAACCCCCCACACCTCCAGTGTATCAGGCACAATCCTCGGAACAACTCAGAACTATCGGGCGATGCCTCCTCCCCGTGATTTTCAAACCCGACCCCAGCGACAATACTCAACATTGGGGATGCCGTTGAATAAGGCGTACAAAAAGTTGAAAGAGAGTGGTTTCCTCTGAAGCACCCAAATCCCAAACCAGGAATCACCCAACTTGGGCCCGATACGAAAAGCTTCTGTGAATACCATCTGATGAAGGGGCATAGTACGAAAAACTGTAGAGCATTGCGTCATGCTGTGCAAGATCTAATTGATACAGGAGAGGTGCAATTCCCCAACGCCAATCCAAATACCCAAAACAATTCCATCCCCCACATGTAAATATGATAAGGTTCAGAGAAAGAGAAGGGAATCTGCCAGACCTTCGCAGAATTGTGAAAGCTGACGACATTGGGAGTACGACG
Organism: Limonium bicolor; assembly: GCA_023374045.1. Classification (NCBI taxonomy): domain Eukaryota; kingdom Viridiplantae; phylum Streptophyta; class Magnoliopsida; order Caryophyllales; family Plumbaginaceae; genus Limonium; species Limonium bicolor. The sequence continues at coordinate 304,757,923 of CM041780.1, forward strand.
GAATTGACCCGACGGAATCCCTCCCCATTTGTCATACCCACACCGCTATTAGAAACCTTCAAGGTTCCCCGCCCGGAGATTCATTTCGATATACCCTCCTTGATGAGGGAGTATTTGAATGAGAAAAATAGGGCTCAAAACACTGTCAACCATTAAGGTATCAAAGGAAAGTGCCAATCTTCTTCCGATATTGCATGGGTCGACCGAGAAAGGAATTTGGAAACTTTGCTGGTATTACTTCTGAGGCAGAGGGCCTCTACAAAAAAATGAAGGCACTAGAAGTTGTTGAGGCTTGGTGCCGCCAAAAAGTCCTTGAGAAGCAAAGAAAGAGAAACACCGTCATGTGCAACGTGATTATGATCACCGATGAGGATGAAAATCCACCAGCTATGACCTCTGTTCAAGTACCATTTCGATAGCAGAGAGGAAAAACACAATGATGACCTTGAAAAATCAATCACCTCCCCTCAGGAAAACACTATAAGCCGGCCGAGCTTGTTGAAGAGATCGTATCACTACCCCAGAAAGTCCATGATCTCACTTTGAGTGAACCGGAAAATAAATTGGCTGGAGAAGAGGAACACAAGAATGCGGTGGCCCGACATCTTAAAATGGATAAAAAGCAAACGGTCAGTGTAGACACCATTGTAGCCCACTTGACCCAAACCCCCTGTGGCCATCACCTTCACGGAGAAGAAATCTCATGCCAGTCTGGACGAGCCCTCTACATATCTGTGAAGGCTGAGGGTTTCAATGTTCCCAGGACACTCATCGATGACGGTGCTGAAGTGAATGTTTGCCCGCTGCGTGTTGCTCGACACATGGGGTATAATGATCTCAAACCTGTGGAGATGATTTTAAGCGCATACGATAATAGCCACAGAAAAGTGTTGGGAATGATCACTCTGCCGATCCAAATCGAGGATGTCTCCTTCTCTGTCGAAGTAATGGTCATTGATATCTCTTCCACCTTCAACTTGTTGCTGGGCCGGAATTTCATTGACCAAATTAAGGGTGTGCCCTCAGTGGTCCACCAAAAACTCAAATTTAAGCATGGAGGACGGATTGTGGAAGTGCTAGGAGAGGCAAGGACTGAATCTCAACTGTTTGAGATCAAAACACCAGGTCGACAAGAGCTAACCCTTGGCGGGTTCACAGTGGCAAAACCGGCGCAACAGGTAAGTCAAACCTCTTCCATCTCTCCTCTCTACTTCGACCCTAGTATCTATAGCCCCGCATCGCAGCACATGATGTCTCGGATGGGCTACAAACAGGGGAATGGGTTAGGAAAGGAGCTGCAGGGCGTGGTAGAGCCACTAGTGCCATATGCTGGAGGTCGAGGAGCAGGCTTAGGATTCGCAGAGGCGCCAGGTATGATACTAACAGATTCACATGTAACTTCCGTAGACCTTTCCTTATCAGTTTATCTAGAACCGTACATATCTGTGAGTTGTGATGAGCAGAGAGTGGTTCGGGCTCGGGAGCATCTAGAGACAATGGAGTGGGAGAGCTGGTGGACCACTTTATTCTCCCTCAACTCATGCCTTAAGGACCATGACGGCAAGGAATGCGACCAAGGAATGCCCGAAGGAGTAGCGGAGAGCAGAGTCACGATCGAATCAGTCATCAAGGACCCCACACCCTCGGTGGATGGTCATGGAGCATGTCTTGTCGTCTATCACAAGAAAGAGGAGCCGATTCTGCAGGAGCCTTACATAGTTAGTCTAGCTAGCAGTAGTGATGATAGTAATGGTGGTAGTATAGCGATAGTATCAGTGAGGGTAGCAATGGCGTTGTAATGAAGACATCGACAATACAAACAGAATCGAAATAGGAGAAGGATCGTCACCATTTATTTTCACTTGTAAAGATGGTGGCAATTTTCTGTCACCGACTTATCCAACTCCTCGTATATAATGAAAATTCAGTTTATTCAGAAAATTCGTCTCCTTTGTCGCTTGATTCATTGCAAACTTATGAGGCCGAAGAAGAGGAATATGATGAAGAAAACATGCTTCCTACAGAACAGTACTCCACCACACCCAGATATCCAAGTAGGTGATTTCGTTCTGAAAGAGTTGAGAAAAGATCTGCCAGACCCACGAGGGAAATTCAGGCCGAACTGGGTGGGCCCTTATCTGGTGAAAGAAATAACCCCTCATGGTGCTGTATTACTGATAGATTAGATGGGGAAGAATTTCAAAGCCTTGTCAATCTCGACCGGTTGAAACGATATTATGTCTGAACCGTCATAAAAATCCAAAAAACACACGCATCCATTCAAAAATCCAAAAAATGCATCCAAAAAAAAAAAAACGCATCCATACAAAATATCTAAAAAAAATGCATCCACACAAATGTTATCATTATCATCTGCATTAGGTTTAGCTTAATTGCATTTGCATTTGCATATCCCTAGTGTCGAGGTGCATCTCGATCTTTAATTCTAGGAAAGTCACATAAGTCATCAAAGGCCGCCGAACTCTTGCATCATTTTCCGCGAAGAGGTCTTGAAAGGATTTCTAACCTCCCGTGAGAGTTGAGTGTATGAGAGAAACGCAGAGTGTGTAAAACCCAGAGCGCTTGATGCATTTAAATTTCGAAGCACCATGTGAGGATCCCACTTCACGGAACCAATTGTTGACGAGAAAAGCACGTTACCATTCATGTCAAAATTTGGGAATAGTAGAGGAAACAATTATCTGTCAATAGGGATGACGAGGCACCTAGGATCAAAGAAACCTCCACTTGGCCAGAAGCCTTTTTGACCTTAAAAAATGACCCCTTAGTAAGCCCCGCTGAGCCTTTCATCGAAAATCTTTTCGGAAATAGCTCCACAACATGCCACCCCACATCACACAATGACCCGCCCCTGCAAAAGAGGATAAAAGAGCCGGAGCCATGGTCTCTTCCCCGCAATCTAAAGCATGAAAGAAAGCTTGAAAGAGAAATACCCAAAGAAGATGAAAATGAAAGAAATGAAACACAAAAAACTCAAGAGTAAAGAGAGGAAACGAAAGCCTCATGTCACGCGAAACAGTCACTCTCGAGCAATAGAGAAGAACGAAGATGTCAAACACAAAAAGTGCAAATAAACTACTCAAGGAAAGTAGTAAATCAAAATGGGAACACATCTTGATCCGCACAATGCGAAAGAAGTCCGAACCATTCCACCCATGGTAAAGGTGAAGCATATCCTCCTGGTTGAAGCTCCACAATCTCAAACAAATCTCCAGTCCCGTGTGACGTACCCTGCAGCCCCGTTATAACCCATGAAAGACCTCGACTTAGAGATGATAGTTGCTTGACTTGAAAGTACCAAATTGAAACATGAAAGGCCACAACGCGTCCGATCTTGTCAATACAATCGTACACAAACGAGTGTTAGAGAAATCAGGAGGAAAGAGAAAAAAACGAGTGTTTATCACCTCGATCAAAGAAAGCCTAACTGACCTTAAGAGAGGAAACGGAAAGGTATAGGAGATCCCGAAAGACCTCTTTCGAGAAGATTTTTCAAGAAGGAAGTGGCTTAGAGATGACTAATCTGACTTAACTAGAATTTTTGGTTGAGCTCACCTTGACACGACATCCCCTTTGCATTCAATCATATCCAATTCCAAAAAATGCATGTAGGAATAGATTTGCATTCAACTCATTTCATTGGTTCAGACATAATGTCGTCGCACAACAGCAGCAGAGATTGCACCATAACATCCAGCTTTTTGCATATACCAGTTAAGGGCAAGCCCGATCGAACAGCTGCCCCATCACATGGGGAACCCTGCGGTCAATGGATTAGAAAATTAAAGACCTTCGGGCGCTGATCTGAGAAACATCCCCGCAAGACATCTCTTCGTCGCCATCAAATTCCCCATCCTCCGAAAATCATGAACTACGTAAGGTCTGATCTCAACAGGGAGTTGAGTACGTAGGCAACCCTCTCAGGGTGCGACCCCGTCCCAAATAAAAACCATCCACCCCTCGAACCACGAGGTCATTGCCATCACTCTATGGAGGAATTCGCCTCAATCAAGAAAACCATCCCGGGGCCACGCCGGAGTCATCTCAGGGCCGTATAGAGAGCCACAATCGCAATGGAGCCATCCGATCATACCGGAGCCCTCAGATCATATCAAACCCGAACCCATCAACCTTCCCAGAGTCGTTGCTCACAAGGGAGTCACAGATCAAACTGGAGCCATCCGATCATACCGGAGCCCTCAGATCATATCAAACCCGAACCCGTCAACCTTCCCAGAGTCGTTGCTCACAAGGGAGTCACAGATCAAACTGGAGCCATCCGATCATACCGGAGCCCTCAGATCATATCAAACCCGAACCCATCAACCTTCCCAGAGTCGTTGCTCACAAGGGAGTCACAGATCAAACTGGAGCCATCCGATCATACCGGAGCCCTCAGATCATATCAAACCCGAATTCATCAACCTTCCCAGAGTCGTTGCTCACAAGGGAGTCATAGATCAAACCGGAGCCATCTCAGTGCTACACCGGAGCCATCTCAGTGCTATACTGGAGGCATCTCAGCGTTATACCGGAGTCATCCCAGAACTTCCCAGGATCATTCCAAAACTCTTATCTGGAGTCATTATCGGAGCCATCCCCGAATCATGTCGGAGCCATCGACCGAAACCCTCTCTCGACCTCAAAAACCACACCTGACCTTTGCAGTCAAACCATGAATCTAATATTCACACCAAGGCTACCCTCCGTGCTGGAGCCATCCGATCATCTCGGAATCACCCGATCCCGTCAAACCCTGCACTCATACAGTCGAATACGACAACACCTAAGGTAGATTTCCAACCCTCAAATCCCTCATGAGGGATCAGATGGCCCACAGAGAGCGCCCGACCTCGAATCAACCTACAGCCAGAAACAACTTCAGATTAACCACTTACTGCAGTGAGTTTCGTACAACTCCTTCAATGCATTCTAGGCCCGTCATCAGTCCTAGAGCTAGACACCGAGATCTAGTTGAGGCCCGTCGTTAGCCCTCATGCATAACTTATATACCGGTTGTATTCTAGGCCCGTCTTTAGTCCTAGAGCTAGACATCGAGATCTAGTTGAGGCCCGTCGTTAGTCCTCATACAATTCGAAGATGCATTCTAGGCCCGTCATCAGTCCTAGAGCTAGACACCGAGATCTAGTTGAGGCCCGTCGTTAGCCCTCATGCATAACTTATATACCGGTTGTATTCTAGGCCCGTCTTTAGTCCTAGAGCTAGACATCGAGATCTAGTTGAGGCCCGTCGTTAGTCCTCATTCAATTCGAAGATGCATTCTAGGCCCGTCATCAGTCCTAGAGCTAGACACCGAGATCTAGTTGAGGCCCGTCGTTAGCCCTCATGCATAACTATATACCGGTTGTATTCTAGGCCCGTCTTTAGTCCTAGAGCTAGACATCGAGATCTAGTTGAGGCCCGTCGTTAGTCCTCATACAATTCGAAGATGCATTCTAGGCCCGTCATCAGTCCTAGAGCTAGACACCGAGATCTAGTTGAGGCCCGTCTTAGCCCTCATGCATAACTTATATACCGGTTGTATTCTAGGCCCGTCTTTAGTCCTAGAGCTAGACATCGAGATCTAGTTGAGGCCCGTCGTTAGTCCTCATACAATTCGAAGATGCATTCTAGGCCCGTCATCAGTCCTAAGCTAGACACCGAGATCTAGTTGAGGCCCGTCGTTAGCCCATGCATAACTATATCGGTGTATTCTAGGCCCGTCTTTAGTCCTAGAGCTAGACATCGAGATCTAGTTGAGGCCCGTCGTTAGTCCTCATACAATTCGAAGATGCATTCTAGGCCCGTCATCAGTCCTAGAGCTAGACACCAGATCTAGTTGAGGCCCGTCATTAGTCCTCATGCATAGGTAGATTGGTCGTATTCTAGTCTTTAGACCTAGAGCTAGACACCGAGATCTAGTTGAGGCCCGTCGTTAGTCCTCATACCACCGACTATCACATTCTAGGCCCGTCATAAGTCCTAGCGCCAGACGCCGGAGTCTAGTCGGGGCCCGTCATAAGTCCCCACTCGCATGGTACTCATATCTCACACTTGGGAATGCCCCAAGCCACAGTGAGAATTTTTGGCGTCCCGTCAACCTTGATCCAATTCTGCAAGCCTTCTATTGCAGAATTGAATCAAGGGGAGCCATCTGTAGACACCAAAAATTCTCACCCCTCTATTTATTATTCAACCAAAAAAGGTGGTCGTCCCCGCTTTCGATCAAGGGATTTCCTTTTACTAATCATTTAAACCCCACATTCCTATGGAAAAGGGAGCACGAGCCTTTTATCGTAATCCGTTTTAACCTGCTTCATTTTTTGTATACGCATTTTATTACTAAAATATTTCACGGTTTTGTTATCATCTTGTATCATTTCTCGCATGCATATACTGAAAATCCGACATAGCGTAACAGGTTAAGGTACTGGTCATATAACCCATAAGTCTTGTGTTCGAATCCTGGCGTGGGTGTTTTTGCTTATTATTTTCCTCTCAGCTTCGATTAGGGTTTAGATAGCATATTCTCGCATAGGAATACCGAATTCTGTCCTGGCGTAGTTGGGAGAAGTATAGTGGTTGAACATGGAGAATCCAAGTTCGAAACTCGGTAGTAGCATTCTTGCCAATTTTTTGTTGTTGTTTGCTCCGTTCCCTTTCTCCCTTTTAATCGGTCCAGACACAGCCCAAGGGACCCAAAATCAAAATCCAACCCAAATGAAACCCTAGTGTGCCATCTGTCTACTCACCCCATTCTTACATTATAAAATAACCTTAGAAAAACCTACAGTAGGGCACGGTTTTCTCGACTCAGCAGACATCAATCCCAACACTCTCATTCCATTTTGTCCAGTTCCCTGCATACTGCTCCCGAGCTCGAAAGAAAACAAAAACCCAAAAAAAAAACCTGCGCCTCCCTTTTCTCTTCGAAATCGAAGAAAATTCTTCGACACCTTCGAAATCTTCTTCTGCCATTAACGTTTAGCTTTTCCACCACTGATTCTCGCTAGGATATCCTACCCCACCTCGTCTTCTCCTTCACATTACTGAGCTGAGTAAGTTCCCTCCTGTGTGCTAACGATTCGAAGAAGAATCTCAACTTCTTCTGCCCCTTCGTTCTGTTTTCTTTTATTTTGTTTCTCTTTCAGACGTCGAAACCAGAGCTTCGAGCTCCCATCTCGCTTGTCTCTGGTTTCATGTAGACCAAGTTGATTTTTACGTTTTCATTCGTTGTTTTAAGTTCCACGGTATAATGAGCTCCTCGGGTAATTGTTTTAAATTCCGACTTCACCATTTCACCTTCTTCTTCACATAACCGAGCTTACTTTAATTTCTGTCTACCCTGGCAGTTTTTTCTGTCCTTGCATCGGGCATTTTTTTTTTCTGATCGTTCCGCTCTATCCTCGTATAAACCTTTGGGAGATTATCGAGCCTGATACGGACAAAGAAGTCCATGAACAGGGGGCTAAGACACATTGCGGATCAGTGTTTTTCAATTCTAGTTCATAATTATGCTGTGATTTTCATAAACCTCTTATTCCTCGCGAGGAAATTTGCTATTGAGTGGAGAAAGTTTTCGTTGGTTTTTTAATAATCTCTGCTATGGCTTTAAATGTTGGCATGGAGCTGTCGTTTTTCTCCTCCAAAAAGGTATCGAGTTTCATGTACCTTATTCGCTACATCTCCCGACTCACAACTGCTCTCGGCTGATATATTTGTTCCCTACTGTCACTTTGTTCTCTTGATCTGGATATCTGTTGAGACTTGATTTGAAAGGGTATACCCTCTACTGTCAACGAGGTTGCAGTGTCTGATCCTATCTTTAAATCCCGCAATCGTTTTGTCTGTTAGTCTTGTGTTGGAACAGGGTTGGTGATACTCATCTAATGCACCCAGATTTTCTTGCTTCCCCATAGAGCCCACCACCGACTGAAATGACATGGGAAGAATCTGTTCCCTGGGTTTGAAACATTGCATTATATTCAGTCTCCATTATTCATCAGCAGTTCCATATTCTTATGTGTTTTAACCTGCTCAGATGCTAACCTTGATGAACTAATTTGAATCGCTTATTGTTATTGTCTTGGTGTTTATTGTTTCATTTGCTTACAGGAAACCTTATGTCTCCATCTCGGGTATTCATACTCTGAACTAATTCATGGTCTTTGTATTCTGTGTCATGTTATAATGGTGTGCGTGACTGCAATCTGACTCATGTTCATGTACATTCTGTTGTCTTACACTTCATACCATGGTGCATGAGCAAATCTGATATGATTAATTCCTTTGTTTGCGACCAAGTGTAATGACAGAGAAATGCCAGGTTAATTGATGACTGAAATGCTGTTACTCCCTTATGCCTGAAATCGAATCTAATAACTATGCGGAACCAGCTTCTGAATCTGATAAATCACAGCTGTCTTCTAGTCCATCAGTTTGTATTTTGTTTGGGAGTTCCTAAGAATCGGTTGTTTATATGGCTGAGAATTATACATTCGAAGTCAGTGCTAAGTTGAGGATACCAAACTTGACTGACCTAGGAACGGTTTAGTTGGCTTCTGCACTACCTTGGAGATTCAGATAGAGATGAATGAAAAATGGCAAATCGATAAACTGATATAATGAGCTACTTTATGGCTATTTCTGCTTGGGTTAGTAACTTCAGGCTGTGTTTTGCAATTACCGGTTAAGACTTGCGACATTGGGGCTCCGAGGTTCTGTTGTTTGATGATGGAATATGTACGTAGCTATAAAAAAACAGGACCTGTTTGGTTAAAATTTCATTGTATTTTCTGTATTATTCATCATGTCGCATGGTTTGCTCTTTAATTGTTTATGTTACGCCATACATGTATACACTTAGTACGTTACAGTTTTGCTTTATTTCATTGCACTTATTTATATTTATTGTGTAAACCCTAGATGGCCCCTTAGGTCACCCCTTTTCCTTTTGATCAAAGTCTTGGAAGGTACCCCACAGCTAGCTTATTTCTGATTTGATTTGTGGGGAACAATACCATCCAAAACTTTGAAATTTCTTTTAAGCCTTGAGGGTACCCCATAGCTAGCTTATTTCTGATTTGCTTTGTGGGGAACAATACCCTCCAAACTTTTAAAGCCTATCCCAAACCACCCTTAATTTCACTAAAAAACTTTACCAAAAAAAAAATGGAAAAGAAAAGAAAAGAATTCAGAATATTGATCATAGTTTAAGGTTTCTCATTCCAAATCCCTCCAATTTTTCAACCTCTCCAATTGAATTGTCTCTCACCTTTAATTGATGTTTCATTTCAAAAAAAAAATCTTAATTTATTTTGAACACCATTTTCCCACTTGTAAATAAAATCTCAAAATGACCCACTTCTAAACTTGGCCCGCTAGCCCAATCCGGCCCTTTTGCCCACACAAAGCCCATCACCTAACCCAAGGCCCGTCGGCTCATTATCTAGCCCAAGCCCATTCGGCCCATCACCTAGCCCAAGCCCATTGGCCCATTACCTAGCCCAAGCCCATTCGGCCCATCACCAAACCCAAGGCCCATCGGCCCATTACCAAACCAAACTCCATCCGGCCCAAAACTCCATCCGGCCCAAAACTCCACCCGGCCCAATTCCAAAATTTGGCCCAATCTCGGCCCAGCCCAACATTCCACTCGGTCTATTAGCCCACAAATGTCAAACCTTGAATTTGACCAAAAAAAACCTTGACTTTGACCAGAAAACCTTGATCTTGACCAAGCTTTGACCTTGACCAAGCCTTGACCTTGACCAAACCTTGACCAAGCTTTGACCTTGACCAAACCTTGACCGAGCTTTGACCTTGACCAAACCTTGACCAAGCTTTGACCTTGACCAAACCTTGACCAAGCTTTGACCTTGACCAGAGAATCAAATCAAGTCAAAACAAAAACATTGATCCAACTCGTCTTCCAATACAAATCAAGCCAAGTCAAGTCAACCCCAACACTTTTTTCAAACCCAATCCACTTTCATCTTGTAAATTCCTTTCAAAATCTAAAAACCCAAAAAGAATTTCAAAACCATCCTTTTATTCAAGTCTCATCAAGTTTTCAAAAAGAAACCATTTTTGTGGAATTTTAAAGGAAAAGCTCTTCTCACATCACAGAAAACTCTTCTCCATTGCAGAAAGTTCTTCTCATATATACAGAAAGTTTTCTCCTAAAAACCTTTCTCAAAATCCGCGTTTCTTCATCGAGAATTCCGAACAACTTTCAAAACTTTCTAACTTAGTTTTCAAATCCAAATAAACTGTTTTCGGGGAGCAAGTAATGTCTAACCCCTTCAAAACATTTCCTCCACGGTTAGAACATCGCTTGTCTCCCTTCCCAAAAATAAAAATCCGAGGCGGGGCACTGGGGTCATAACCTCCCTTGTCGCAGTCTGGATCTCTTTAGGCGGGGCATTAGGGTGACAAACCTCCCCTAATTGCCGCCTAGATTTTTACAAGGCGGGGTGCTAGGGAAGTAACGACCTTCCTAGTTGCAGCCGGGATTTTAGAATCGTCTAACTCCCTTCCACTCGATTTCAATGTTTTCGGTTTTTAACGTTTTTAAACCCGGGAGTTAGAGACGTTATTAGGGTTCGATCGAGAACATCTCATTCATGGTGTTTCTCTCTGAATCCTATTTTTCGACATAAATTCATTGCCCCATCTTTCGAGCCTCGGTACTTACCATTAATTAAGTGTCGTGTTCGAGGGGGTACATAGGGTAATCCCTTGGGATTATCCGCCCTTTACAACAAAAATGGTTTTTCGGTTTTAAAAACTTTAAGAGAGACAATTCTGAATAACCTAATCCAACATTCCCATTAGAGCTCTAGAACCCATAAGCACTTCTTAATCCCTCTCTGAACAAACTCCAACTCTCACAAGGCCTCCAATTCTTGAACCCTCTCAAACAACCTTACTCCCAGAAACCTGAAACATCTCCAAAACCCGAATACTTGCAAACCGAATATCTTCTTCCATACTCAATTATCCTCAAAACCCGAATTCCTCTTCAACCCATTCGATCTCTCAAGCACCTCAAAACTTCGACCTTTCTAAAAGATGAACCCAACAAACCGGGAAACTCTTCAACTCTAACGAATGATCCAAACATCCCTTAATTCCACAAGGATGACCAAAATGCCCTTAGCCTCACAAAAGCCGAGACAAATCTAATCCCCTCAAAAATAATCAAAACCTCTCCACCCTTTGACTACTCTCACGAACCAATAGTTCAAGACCAGCCTTTTTTCTTCAAACTCTTCAAAATTATCTATCCACACTCAATCCTATCCTTGGGTTTTAAATGAATCTCTCTAAAAAGGTTTTGAAAGAAGGCAATCCCGACAATTGGAGACCGAGGTTTCCTCGGGCACCAATCCAAAATCGTGGTCGTTGCCACTTCTAAGGGGTGTAACCCAGTACGAACCCACAACAGAATCTCTGATCTGACCAGATAAGTCCTATCCATAGGGAACAATCTCAGAGTCAACTAACGGTTCTTAGAACCCTTCTCCTCCCTTCCTAGTTCCTTAGGTCAAACTAGGTGGCGACTCTAGTCAATTTTCGCCCTTAGGGCATAAGTCCGCGTGGAGCCCATTGAGAGCGGGTGTAGTGCTCACTAGCATTCCCTATAAGCTTTCTTGGAAAGACGGATGATGTAGTAGGTATTTGAGGGATGCCAGAGTAACGGGTTCTCACCCTCCACAGAATGGCATTTCTAGGATCTAGGCTTTTCAGTCAAGAACCATATTTAGATAGACCCCCCTCATACCGAAAAATCACCCTCCACAGTGCCTAATGCAAAATAAGCTCTGTAAACAGTACCAGAGCTGTTCACTATTTATGCTGGAACTTTAGTTAGGTATGCTGTTTCTGTAGTTGTCCATTGTTTCAACGCTGATTCCATTACCCTTCTAACAGTTCCAAGTTCCTGTCCAATTCGGTTTTCCCATGTTGTATCAACATCAATTGGCCATATGTTGAAACCGAGTAATATTTGTCGTAATTGACTTCCAACAGCTTATCTCTCTTTTCCTTCTTGCATTTGTGAAGATTACTAGCCATGTGTAAATGCAGTAAAGACATGTCTATCATGTATCTCCTCTGCTTACTAGTCATTATGTTCCAGATGAGTGGTTTGGGCATAATCTATGTGTCCGTGTGTGGTGAAGATTGGACTACCCAATGAAGATTGTGGTTTATTTATATATTTCAGGTTCCAAGTGATATTTCTAGCGGTACAAATCGCTCAGTTAATGAAAATCAACTTTCGTCGAGTGAAAGAAATACTAATGGTACTCCTCCTTGCTAATGAATATTTTCCACTATCTTGGATAACCATTTACTTATCTTCTATCTTTGTGACGATATAATTTTTGTGTGTGCAGGTGCTGAGTAAAAGAATGTGGATGAAGTCAAGATTTTATTTTAGAAGTAGTAGAAGTATAAAGAAAGAGAGAAGTGATATGTTACATTCTAAACTCGTTTAAGAACAATATTGTATTTTTTGACTTGAACACAACTTATCTTGATGTTGATTACGATACTTTTGGAGGATAATGATGAATGTTAGTGTTGAACTTGCGCTATTGTAAACTCTTAACATTTTTAATGGCATTAGAGCCTATTGAATACCTCATTTATCGTTCGAGAATTCACAGGTCATTTTATGAATATTATTTGAATTATATTTTGTTTCAGTAAAAGTGGATTTTGTGTTAGTATAGCTGTTACAAGAAGGTTTATTCTGTTTGTATAATCAACTTTTACTAACATAAATTATGTGTTAGTATATATGTATACTGACACTTTTGTGTAAGTATAGCTATTGCGGGATGGTTTTTTCTGTTTGTATAAACAACTTTTACTTACATAAATTATGTGTTAGTATATAGGTATACCGACACTTAGTTTTGTGTTAGTATAAATTCACGATCTATTCTGTAACTTACGTTAAGTGTTAATATAGATCTTCTGCCTTTACTGACTAAGAAAATAAGTGTCAGTAAAAGCTCAGAACCCTTTACCGACACACACTATATGTGTCGGTATAGACCTATAGTATCTGAGGTTATACCGACACTTTTTTTATGTGTCGGTAAAGGTTAACTGAGTCTATACTGACACTTTCTGTAGCTATACTGACCCAAAAAATGTGTCTGTAAATGACATTTTTTTTGTAGTGTTACCTTTGGTACCGAGCCCACAACCTATTGAATTCATAATTGGATAAGTATTGATGGTGGACACAAGTGGAATTAAATCAACACTGCTCTTTATTGATAAACCAACCATCATACATGTCGTGTCTCTAATACACGTTACTAATAGATTACATGATACTATGAATTTAATACTTCCTAAAGGTAAGGTTCAGGCGTCCTGGTTTCATGTGTGTGGCATTGATTATTGCCGACGGTGCCGTATTCAACTTGATCTTGTTGATCCCGTGATACAGCATCCTAGAGTTTCCACCCATGATTAGGACATCTCCTGATCTCAATACCAGTTTCTGCGCGAGGTCCACACGCTTCTGCTCGCTATACAGGAATACGGCGTCATCACCAATGGACCAAGACACTACGGGCACTCCTTGTTCAAGAGATTCCGCTGTCTCGTCCTTGTCTTGGTGTAACCCAAGTCGTCCTTCTTTCTCGTAGAAGTTGACGATACAGAGGTCCGCTTCAAATGCGGGAATCAGTTCAGGTTCACATTGTTGTGCTAGTTCTACTGCTTGTGTGATGAGGGTCTGAAACTCTGGTGGTATTGTCTGTGGTGTCGCTCCATCTCGTGTTCGTGTCTCCTGGTATGTCTTGGTATAAGGATTCCAGTCCTTTCCCAAGCACATCATCCTCAGCTTCATCTTCACTCCACCGGGGAATTCGGGTGTATAAAATCCACCTTGACCCGTTCCTAGCTCGTTGCATCGTCGGATGATTGAGATTTGTGCGTCAGGTGTCAGGTATCCCTTTAATAAGATCATACCTGGTCGGATGACCTGACACTGTTCATTGGTGTAGTCGTGGTTGGTGATGTCGATCTCTTCTTGATTCAAGTTTACCGGTATCGGGTAACAGATACTAAAGCTTCCTATGGTTACAAATTTCATCTACGGTGAGTACTAGTTTCAACTACTTCATTTCATGCTTAATACACACTTCATTTTATTTACTCATGCATTCATTCAAACAGTTACTCTACTAGTTAGACATGCTACTTCAAGGATTAAAGGTTGAGATTATTACCTGGGCCGGACTTAGAACCGGACCCATCACGGTCGATCACGTGAAGGACAGGCTGCCTCTGAGGTGCACCCCGCGGAGGTCCCCGGGATCCCTGTCCCTGTGGTGCCTGCTGGGCCGGTGCATCGCCAGATGCAACCTCTTTGCCTTCCCTCTGCCTGTAGCTTTGGTAGTTCCCCTTTGGCTTCCCATTCTCTGGGCACTTGTTAGCGGTGTGACCGGGTTTTTGGCAGCTATAGCACTTGATGTCCCTCCCATAACAGTCCTTACCAGGGTGGTCCTGGTTGCACTTCTGCACACATAGGTGCGGCCATCGGAGAAGGTTTTGGTGACACCGGAGCTAGAACCTGAGGTAGAGGGTTAGCACATGTGTGCGTGGATATACTAGATACATTACTTATACGAATACAATTTGGATTAGGAATTTACCCTTAGGTGGGTGTGATCTCAGTGGCTTGGCTGCCACCGGTGCAGAATAACCAAGCTGAAGAAGCTCAGCTGGTTTGCCCTGCTCAGCATGGGCACTGCTCGCACCCTGGGATTTCTTTTGGGATTGCTGAAAGAAATTCCCTTTCTTCTTTTTCCAGGTCTTCCCTTGGTTCTGCTCCTCAGTACTGGTGTGTTTGTTGTTGGCTTTGTGCTTCAGTGCGGTTTCTTCATCCCTTAATTGGCAAGTGATTTCAACGCGAGAAGCCGTGCACACTTAGAAAAATTGGACTCCTTGCTCGAGGAGGTCTTGAATCTTGTGCTTCAATGCTCGGCAATTGTCAGCAGAATGGCCAGGCAACTGATGGTAGTGGCAGAATTGATTAAGATGCCTCCCCAAATGAGTGGTTCCTGGCCGAGGGGCCAGGGGCTGTAGCAGGTTTCTCTTCTGAAGCTCTTCAAACGCCTGACTTGGTGCTCGGCCAATGTTGGTGAATTCCCTTTGCGATGAGTCTCGGCGTGGTAAGGGTATTGTCCTAAGTTTTGATGCGGAGATCTAGGTCGTTGAACCATATTCACTTCTGGGAAACTGCTTTGAGTGCAAGCTACTGTCTGAAGATAAGCCTTTTCTGGTCCTGGCTTAGATAATTTGGAGCCACTGCCGGAGTTTCTTGAGCACTCGAGCTCCAAACCTTCCTTATGAATCCTTTCCTCTAGAATACCGACTTGTCCCATCAACATGTCCAAACTCGGAAAGTACATAAATTTTAGCTCATGGTTGTGTTGTTTTCGCATGTTCTCAATTATCATGCGGATTTGCTCCTGCTCGTCCATTCTGGTAGGCATGGCTGCAGCCTTTCTCCTCCAACGCTTGATGAAGTCAGACATGGACTCACCGTCTTTCTGTCGAGTTCCTGCCAGATCGATTCTGGTGACCTCGAGGTTCTTAGCATACTCGAAATGATTTAGGAAAGCCTCGCAAACCTCCTCGTAGGTTTTGGTATTCATCTTCTGAGTGAGATACCAACGCTGAGGAGTCTCGTCTAGATAGCGTGCGAAAACTTTGGCTTTTGCATATCGTTGAGCCCAAGATGGACATTTCTCGGTCGAACATAGCCAAGTGAATCTGTGGATCCGAGGAACCCTTGTACAAAGCGAGTGCAGGCAGCTTCAGTTTTAGGGGAAGAGCAACTTCGGGATACGACGCCGTGGAGAAATAATCGAAGCCAGCTGGTTTGTTGGTTTTCTCTATGCGCTCAATCCTTTTCAAAACCCTTTTGACCTCTGCAGCTAGCTGGTTGTCAGGAACACCTTCCCCATACGTGTTTGAGGATCTTGGCCCTAACAGAGTCAATCTCGATGTAATTACGATTAAGATTTTTCATCCACAAGCTTTTCCAGAGTGTGCTGGTTTGTCTCCTGGAGATTAGCCTTACTCCTCAGTTCCTCGACAATGGACTCCAAGACCATGTACCCTTGCAGCACAGCGGCCAACTGGGCCTCGGTGTTGATCGGATTTCCTCCTTCTGCCATATCTGGATTCGGCTTGCCTGTTTCCAAGAAGTCCATTATTAGCTAAAAGGAAGTGGGTTGAAAGACACTAAGGTGATAATGACACTTCACAAGGTAGATCGAAACAGGCTTAGGCTGAAAGCAAGTGGGCCAAGATACCTAGGAAATGAGGTGCTTGGGCTGAAGTATCTCTCAGGCTATGACTGGAATTTGGACTGAAATGTAAACAGATGGCTTTGATTGGGCCTGAGAGGTGACACCTAGATCTAGGGTTTGGGGCTAGGGCCCGGATAAGAAGTCTACCTAGTCTAGAATGAGCCCTTGGGCCGGAATGTGTTTGGCCTGGATAAAGCACATGGGCTGGAAGGTCCCTAAATCCCAAAGGGCCCAACTTTCTTTGGGCCAGAGAAGATGGTGCGAAGCAGAAAAAGATTTTGTTTTCGGGACTTGTGAGTTATTTCGAGTTCAGATGGATTTCCTTTTTATGGGCCTAGAACTAATTGGATAATTCAAATGGGCCAGAAGAGAAATCACCTAAGTCTAAGCTTTTGGGCCGAAGCCCGAACGACTCACATGTTAAACCAAACAGGGCCTCTGGGCCGCAAACAAATAGAGCTGCCAATTCGTTTTGGGCTAGGTTGATGTAGGAGAAGTTCCTATCAATCTCTAGGCTGGGTAGTGGGCCGATCATACAAGCAAACAAGGCCCACACAAATTCAACATGTCCTCACTAGACGTTTAAGTCAAACCGGGTATGGATCGATCCGGAGAGGTGCTTGGGGCACGGGCCCAGGTCACCACAAAGGAATAGGGCTTGTACGCTATTCTCTTTGGGCTTCCCCACTCTTTTCACATCACCTGAAGGTGTGCGTCTACGGTCGGGTCTTTGACTGACCAAACAAAGGGCTAGGTAAGGGCACTGCCAGGAAGACGCTTGGGGCTAAAGCCCAGGTATTAAGGGGGTGTGGTTAGACGACACCCTCCTCTTTTCCCCCGCTTATTCACAACACCTAAAAGGTGTGAGTCCCTGACAGGGACCCTCAAATGGGTCCCGGGGTGAAATTGGTTTGTGTGGACCCTCGCTCTCATATGATGCCAAGGTGCAGAAAATTAAAGTGCGCACGAAGGTAAACAAACAGAGTAATAAAGCCATAAATAAACATTTTCGAGTTAAGCCCTCTTTCTTAAAATTAAACAAGTTAAAATTAAGAAGTTTGTCCCCAGCAGAGTCGCCAGTCTGTGAGCCTCGATTTTAAACCCTATCCTATGTTGAATAAAGTTGATTAGGATCTAAACGGGTTTTAGGTCCACTTATAACCTAAGATTAATAACTATGTCACATAACAATAATTATTAAAACCTAAGCTAGCTCACTGGAACCTATTATGAGTCGCCACCTAATTTTGACCTAGATTAAATTAGGAAAGGAGAGTTCGGGTTCGGGGGCTTGATATTCGACTTATTTAGGGTTCAATTACTTTCATTACCCCTCTTAGGTCGTTTTTCCTCTACTTAGTTTAATTACGGCTTATTACGAGGTCGTTCTTAACCTAAGTGCGCGCTTCTGTTTTTTTGTGTTTTTTAGCATTTTTTGACAGAAAATTAAAGTGAAATTGAAAGCTACCTAAACTAGGGTTTCGGAGGCAGAATTAGGTCAAATTTTGTTTCCGTCCGTAGCCAACCAATGTCCGAGACCACGGACCCCAGTTAACCTAAATATACAGAAAAGTCGAAATTAAAGGAAAACGAAAATTTGCAAAGTCCGGGGCCACGGACAGGCTGTCCGTGGGCCCGGACATCATTAGAAAAACCTAAATTTTGAATTTTCAAAATCCCGCCGCCGTTCGTGGGCGTCCGTGGTCTCGGACAACGCGTCCGAGGTCCCGGACCATAGGTCCGAGGTCACGGACCACCCACGGACAGGGGTTTTCAGAAGGTTCCCGAGGGTGTTTTGAGCTCAAATTTTATGGGTGTGTAGCCTGAAAGATGTACAAGACGTTAGTGATTGAAAGTTTCAATTTGAATTCGAATTAAGCACGAAACTTAGCAAACAAGTTATCTGACAGAGGCTTAAAACAGCAATACAGAAGCCTACGAAGGTTAGTTTGAGCCCAAATTTTGAGGCAAGATAGATAATACCGTGGTGAATCAGGGAAGTGGAGTTTCTACCTGTTTTACCTTCGGATTCACAACGTTTCTTCACACCGGGACTCGTCGAGTGCTCCGTTGATGGCAGACCCGAGAGGATTTCGACCCAAGCTTCTGGTGTTGGTTGTTCTTGCTGTTCTTCACGTTTTAGAGGTGTTTTTGTGAGGTTTTGATGATTATTGGTGCTTTGGGGATTGGAAAACGTGTTTAGATGGTGATTTCGGGGGATTTTCAGTATGATTTGGGTGGCCGGATGTTGGAAAACGTGAGAGAGAGAGAGGAGGCCGTGTTTTCTGACTCTCTAGGGTTCTTCAGCATGTGAGGTTCTGATTTTATCCAAAAACCTATCCCCTTATATAGACTTTCTTAAAGATAAAGAGAATCTAGTAAAAGTAAGATTTTTCGATATTTTAACTGAGTAACTTCCCAAAGGAATTTGCTATGAATTTTAACCACATGTCAAGAATGGATTATGAATTTTCTGAGGTGGAAACGAATTTTTTAAATGCTGGAGCATTTTTAAATTGAATTTCTCGTCAGATTCAATCAGAAATTGCTAGAAAATTATTGGAAATTCGAAAAATCAAAATTCCAACGCCATTATGCTTAAAATGTCATCCTCTATCATGGGTTAAAATATCAAAGCATTTCGAGCTGATTTGGGCACCCTTTGGAGGAGAGAGAAGCCTATAGGAGAACTCAGAAGCCTTAAAAATTACGAAAACGCCCCTGACAATGGAAGCTGCTCCCCAGGCCCTGGAACACGCCGATCGGGCCGGAGTCTCTTACTGTTTGATGGAGATGGCTCTCACAACCTCGTAGACCTTAACCAGGGGGTCAAAATTTTGGGTATAACAAGCCGCGTGATAACACTCCTGAAATCTCAGGTATTAGCCGGGATTCTCATTTAGGAAAGGATGAGGAAAAGATTCAAAGAATTCAAGGAATTTAAGGAATTCAAGGGATTGAAATGATACTAAGGGTTAACCGATATTTACCTGAAGGGAGGTAAATCTGGTGTAGCCCATACCGTACCGAAGACGATGGCTCAGACCGCCATAGAAGCGATCGACCAACACCTGGCCGGTGTATCCTAGATCAGGGAGGAGACGGAGGATAGAAGTGAAAGTGCGGTAGTACTCGTCGACAGTCATCTTCTCTGTCATCTTCAAGGCATCTAATTCTAGCCTTTTCTTCGTTTTCACGTGCTCCGGATAGTATTTTGAACGGAGGAGAGATGCAAAGGAATCCCAATCGAATGTGGGGTCGCTGACGTGCTCATGCTTGACTAGCTTCCACCAATCCATCGCAGCATCTTTGAGGTAGTAGGCTGCTACTCTGACTCGAACTCCAGCAGGAGCTTCGAGTGTTTCGAAAGCCGTCTCCATCTCGGAGATGTAGGCTTTGAGCTTAGCCGGGTCACTCTCGCCCCTAAAGCAGGGAGGGCGGAGTTCCGCTACAGCTTTTACCCAGTTGGCTTCTCTGGGTGGCGGGGGAGGGATTGGCCCCGCTTGAGTTTGTTGGTTTTGTTGGTTCTGTTGCATGGCTTGTATAACTTGTGGTAGCATCTGTGCTACCGTGGCAGCGATGATCTCGGCTATCGTCTCGGTGCCGGGTCCGTCATTGCCCCCTTCTCTAGGGCGACCTGGACCTCTCCTGACATCTGAATATTTAACAGTTCATTAGGCTTGCAAGATATGACTCAAAGGTCTTGGAATTTAAGCAAAATATCGTTCCTAAGAACGTCAAGGGTATCCGTTATGAATAACGGTAGTTCCTAGTTAGGTTTCTAAGTATCCGTCTTAAGACGGTTGAAATCCTAACTCGGTAATCCCCTATGCTCGGTACTATGGACATCAGAGCGTAACTACGCTCTGATACCACTTTTTGTAACACCCCAACCGCTAATCCTATACTTACCGTCTAATCGTCCCGTTAATCCTACGAGTTCGCAGCAGAAATATTACTACTTACTACGGCGGGTGGTACAACGCCGCTAACCGTCCATACGGCTAGCTAGGCTTACCTTACTTATAGTCACGGTCTGATGAACATAATATACCGAGCTACTAAAATTGCTTGCCAAATACCATATACCAAATACTTACATCATTGGATCACCGAGTATTAAAGTATATTCGATTACATCATTTATAAGTTCCAAAAAGAATGAGTTTCTAAGGCTACTCATCTATACCAATTCCCATCCTATCAAAATCCAAAAAGGTGTACCCCATGGTACACCGGCTATTCAAAAGTTACAGCCATGTACTACTTAGTACACCCATCACAATTCATCATTTACAATCCAAAAAGAAGATAAAGAAATAGAGCTAAGTCTTCACATCTTCATCCCTCGCGGGTACCTGCGTGTAGTAAAAATGGTGCCCCAAGGGGCTCAGCTAACGCTGCGTATAAACTCCGCTATACTGCGTGCTAGCTAGGGCACGCCGACTATTTGACGTCCACTAAACATGCAGTTCATTATTTTCATACATACATGCTTTGCATTCAACATACATGCTAATACAATTCATTACACAATCCAAGGCAACAATATAATTGCACACATCTTACTTACCTTCACCAGGTTAGCCAAATTATGCATCCGGGTTAATCGGAATGCTTTACTCTTTTACTCATTACTACTTTTTCTACTTACAATTACTTACTTTCATTTACTTTACTTACTCATTCTTACTTACTTACTTATACTCAAGTTAAGTCGTCGGGACCTCCGGCCCTAGGGACTACGCCGTCCCACCTCCGGGATTACTTGACTCACCCAATCCGGGATGCTACCCACTTAAGGGATTTGGGCCGCGGACCAGTTTAAGAGTCAGGAATTGGAGCCAACCTCTCGTGACTCCGCATCCTCACGCGTGGCCGAAACTATATCGGACTTCTACTCATTCCAATTTAATTACCAATTTAAGTTAGGATGGTTAGCTTGTTAGGAATAAGTTAGAAGTCCAAACACAATAATAAACGGTCACGGTACAGTACATCATACCTCACACATTCATTATTATCCATACATTTCATGAATTATACAAACTAAGATTTAAGAAGATATTCACAACAACACACTACATATTCACAAGTATGCATATTAACTCCGATTCGTGCATTTGTCTTATTTGGTGATCAATTAGCACACAACACACAAATCAGAGTAACCAAGATAGCATACGGGGCATGAGGAATCCATACCGTTCACCGTTGTACGTGATTCCAAACGTCCTTCGGTGTGACAAATCAAGTCCTATTATGTACATACAATTGAATGATATACCTATCATCAACTTAACTCCTACATACTATGTCCTTATGCTTCTTACACGTACACTTTACTTACTTATTTTTCATTACTTAAGTTTTACTTTCTTACTTAACATTGGCATGCTTACCTACATGTACATATATATATATATATGTAGGTATATATTATATGTATATATTATTTAATTTAAAATAATTTTTTTTTTTGACCGGACCGGACTTGCGACCGACCTTGCAAGTCCGGTCCATTCCAGTAGCTATCGGTACGAGAAATTCTTCTGGCCGACCGAACTTGCAAGTCCGGTCGCAAGTTCGGTCCATTCCAGTAGCTTGCATTACAGGAATTTTCTGGCCGACCGAACTTGCATGTCCGGTCGCAAGTTCGGTCCATTCCAGTAGCTTGCATTACGAGAATTTTCTGGCCGACCGAACTTGCATGTCCGGTCGCAAGTTTGGTCCATTCCAGAAGGTTTCATCAGTGAATTTTTCTGACTCGACCGAACTTGCAAGTCCGGTCGCAAGTCCGGTCGATTCCAGTAGGTTACAGACGGGGAAAATTTTCTGGTCCGACCGAACTTGCAAGTCCGGTCGCAAGTCCGGTCGATTCCAGAAGCTTTCCCGTCTTTGTAAATCTGGGCTCGATCGAACTTGCAAGTCCGGTCGCAAGTTTGGTCCGCCCCAGTATTTGCATTTAAATTTCCGTTTTCAGTCCTCTCTTTTACCCATTACTTCCCCATTGTTCCTACACTTATTCCCACATGTTATAACACCAATTAAACCTCTTAATACACCCTAGTTCACCCTTAACCCCTTCACAATTCCATACTAATTCACTCACATAATTTCCAGTTTCTTCTCACCACTCACCTAGCCTCTTCTCTAGTTCCATTTTGCTACAGATTTCTCTTCTAACTCTCCCAACTATAACTCCCTCTTCTAATGTCATTTCTAACACTCCTAATGCATTACTCACCTCTCATAACTTACCCACCAAACTAGCTCAATTAAAATCTGTTACAACTTAAGTTTTTCACCTAGTTTCTAACCCACTAAGTGTTCTATTCTAATGTAAATTTTGACATAGTCTCCCCTATATTTTTATAGTCTCACCACATATTCTAGTTCACAATTCCACACTTATTTCACCTGTTTCAATAGACATCAAATACCAATCTTCATACACAATTTCCAAATGCTACACACTACTAAAAATTCCTGCACACTACTTCTCCTTCCCAATCTGTTTAACAGTTTTTAAGTTGTTTTCAAAGGTTCGAAACACTTGCATTCTCTTACACATTATACTACTAATGCATTACCATTTTACAATACACATTCTCATTCTAAAAATCTGTTACATATTCGTTTACAAAGCTATACAAAGATGAGCTCAATTACCTTGTTTTCTTCTTCTAGTTTCTTTCTCTTCTTGCTTGCTCCTTCCTCTCTTTCTCCACCGGTTCAACAACACAAATCCTCTACTCTACAACCCATATACATACACATTTCAATACACTAAAACTAACCCTAACCATTATTAAGTTTTAAGTAGGTTTTAGGGTTTAGAATTTACTTTACCTTCCAAGGGTGTAAACAAAGTTTGGAGTGGCTCAAAAACAAGATTCCAACTCCACCAATGAGGCCAAAATCGGTTAGAACACAAGGGAGCAAGCAAGAGTTTAGCTCAAATTTTGTTTTGCTTTTAAGGCTAGGAAAACAATGAAGTTTTGAGAATATTTTTTTACCTCAAAAGAACAAGGAGAAGGAGGGCCTTCTAATGGTGGTGTTGAAGCTCCAAATGGGACATACCCATAAAGACGAAAATGTAGGTTTTCGAATTTTGGAAAGGTGGAAATGTAGCTCTTGATGAGAGGATTCCATTGGTATACTTTTTATAATTTTTGGAAGAGTTTTGAGGGAGTTTCAAGAGGAGAGAAGTTAGAGTTTTAGTGTGGCTTCTCTTTTCTCCATGGCAATCGGCTGGAGTAGAAGAAGAGAGGAAATGAGAGAGTGAGGGAGGGGGAATCCACGTGAGAGAAGAGAATGGTAGAGGAGAGAGAGAATAAAGTGAGAGTAGGGTAGTTTTATTATTTTTGTTGTTTTGTGAGTAAAAAGGAATAAAGGGAGGGTGAGTGGGGATGTGCAATCGGACAGCACACAGACCCACAAGGTTTTGAAAATTCTTTTTACATTATTGGACACATAAGTCTTGGTTATTTATATTTCTACCCCACAACTTCCGTTTTTGACAGTTTTTACTAATCTCTCGTTTTATTGATTTTATTGGTCCTAAAGCTTCACTAATATTTATTAATGATTATTTAGCTGACCAAAATTGTTACGAGTCTATTTGACCCGCTTAAAGACACGTTTTCCCAGTTACCCTCGAAAAACGCTCTTTAAGGTTCGTTAGTGATTTTAATCCTTTTTAAGGATCCGTTTTCTTCGGGATTTGTTCCCTTATGATATTATACTTAATTAAGCTTCTAATTTATTTATTAGCCTAATTAATCACTATTTTTAATTACGGGGTATTTCAATCTACCCCCTTAAGAACTTTGCCCTCAAAGTTGCTCAAGGTTAATGGTTTAAGTAATTCTACTCATTAGGCAACCAATTGCGCTAATGTGTCTTACTACCACCTATGAGGTGTTCACTTCATTCCACAATGCAAACATACACTCTTCAAGCATCATAAACAATCCAGCATCTTTGGGACCGGACTTGCAAGGTCGGTCGGGCCTGAAATTTTCACGTAAGCAACCCACTGGAATGGACCGACCTTGGGACCGGACTTGCAAGGTCGGTCAAGCCTAGAATTTTGCCTAATCAAAACTTACTGACTTCGACCGACCTTGGGTCCGACCCTGGGTAAGGTCGGTCGAGTAAAAAAAAAAATGTTTTATTATATGACTATGGTAGTCATATGTATGTATATATATATGCCTATACACATATATGTATACGTATGTAGCAATACACCATTAATGAAGTAGTAATGGTAAGAGAGTAAGTAAAAGAGTAAGGAAGCAAGTTTAAGAAGTAATAAGGAAAGGAATGGTGTTATAATCAAGTATGGATATAAAGGAATAGTAAGTATACATTAAGAGTATTAATGAAGGAATAAGTTGGGTCAATACTAGATCATTGATCATACAACTTCGTGTATGTATAGGAATCAATTAGTTGAGCTCCAAAGGAACCGGTAGTACGAATACGATGGTGAACGGTTTGATTTCTTCATGCCCTGTATCCTAACTTGGTTACCCCGATTTGTGTGCTTATGTGATCACCAATAAGATAAATGCACGAATCAGACTTATATTGCACTTAACTGTGTTTGAACTATTTTGTTCTTGTGTATCTTCTTGAACATTTAGTTTGTATAATTCATGAAATGTACGAATGGGAATGGTGAGTATGTGTAAGTAATGTGTACTTGTGTATTGTATTGATGTATGGAAAGGAAGTACTGACTTCTACTAATTCCTAACAATCTAACTCCTAACATGAGTAATGAGTAAATGGAATGAGTAGAAGTCCGATATAGTTTCGGCCACGTTGAGGATAAGGAAACACAAGAGGTTGGATCCGAATCCTGGCTGTAATCTTTTCCATGGACCAAATCCCTTGAATGGGTAGCATCCTGGATTAGTGGGCCACCCTAAAGCCCGGTGGTGGGACGTAGTAATCCCTGCCCGGAGGTCATACCGACTTGACTTGAGTAAAGTAAATAAGAAGTAAGTATTGTATGCGTATCGGTCTTGACTATTGTCAGTCATTGACCTTGATTAAAAGAGTATTGAACACCCGATTAACCCGGGTGTGTAATGAAGCTAACATGACTTCTGTATGAATTGGAGAAGTGTATCTCCGTAATGCGGTGAGTATTCGGTAAGTAAAAATGGTTGACTTGTAATGTCTTCCTTGCATGTATTGAATGTACATATGCCTTGTGGAATGAATCTATTGAATTGTATTGTATAAAGCATGTATGTATGTATGAATGAAACGAACCGCATGTACTCGACCAAATAGTTGGCGTACCCTTGCTAGTACACGGGGTATGTGGTTATCATATTCAGCGTAAGATGACCCCCTAGGGGGAATGTTTTTATTCTACAGGTACCCGCGAGGCGTGCTGGTCGAGTAAGGACCAGGACGAATTCTTTTTGGGGTAGTTAGTAGATTGGGATGGTGTACCGAGTTGTACACGGCTAAGGCCGTTTTGAGTAGCCGGTGTACCATGTGGTACACATTTTGGGGTAAAGAATTGTGATTGGAAAGGAATGAGTAGATGTAGAAACTCTTGCTTTTTGGGAAGTAGTCTTGGAATGTAATTTGTATATTTGGATACTCGGTAATCAAAGCATAAGTAATCATTGTGTATTGTAAGGTAACTTTATATGTATTCGGGATATCCTAATCATCAGACCGTTACTGTATGTAGTAGTAGCCTTGTTATTCTTGGATGGCTAACGGCGTTGTACCACCCACCGGAAGTAAGTAAGTAAGTATGTTTCCGCTGCGAGTAAGGTAATTACGAGTATGATTAGAGAATAATAGAAGGATTAGCGGTTGGGGTGTTACAAAAAGTGGTATCAAAGCGAAGTCTCGCTCTGATGATTAGAATGCTAAGTTTAGTGATTACCGAGTTAGGATTTCAACCGTTTTAAGACGGATATTTAGAAACCTAACTAGGAACTACCGTTAGCAATGACGGATACCCCTTGACGTCTACAAAGAAGATACCATTGCTTGAATCAAGACCATGTGGTCATAGTTCACCGTATCTAATGTAATCCACACTTGTTCAGATGTCAGGACGAGGTCGAGGCCGACCTAGAGGAGAGACATCTGATGGACCGGGCGCGCAGACGAGAGCTGAGATCGTCGCCGCCACGGTAGCACAGATGCTACCGCAAGTAATCACCGCTGTACAAGCAACACAGCAAAACCAACAGCAGCAGCAGCAACAGCCTGACCCACCTCATCCCCGTGAGACGAATTGGGTAAAGGCCATCGCCGACCTTCGACCTCCATGCTTTAGAGGCGAGAGCGACCCCAACAAGCTCGAGGCCTATCTCTCCGAGATGGAGACGGCATTCGAGACACTTGAGACTCCCGCTGGAGTTCATGTGAGGATAGCTGCGTGCTACCTCAATGACGCGGCTATGGACTGGTGGAAGCTCATTAAGGCCGAGCACGTAGCTGATCCTGCATTCGGTTGGGAAGCATTTACCTCCCTTCTCCGATCTAAGTACTATCCCGAGCATGTCAAGACCAAGAAACAGCTTGAGCTCGATGCCCTAAAAATGATAGAGAAGATGATGGTTGATGAATATTACCGCACCTTCACCTCTCTTCTCAGACTTCTACCCGACCTTGGGTATATTGGCCAAGTCTTGGTCAACCGCTTCTACGGCAGATTGAGCCATCGACTCCGATATGGCATGGGATTCACACGGTTTACCTCCCTCCAGGTAAACAACGTCGATCCCTTAAAAGCCATGAGTAATGTGAATTAGTATTCCCGTATGTAAATGTGTAGCCTAAGGCCTAAGTAATTCAGGAGTGTTACCACGCTGCATCTCGAGTTAAGATCACCTGCCAACTAAGAGATGAGGAGCAAGCGCTGAAGCGCAAGGTGAGCAGCAAGGGTAACACCTCCGACGACCAAAACCAAGCCAAACCTTGGAAGAAGAAGAAGGGGAAGCATTCCCACCAGAAGAACACCTCAGGAGACGGCGGAGCCCACACTGAGAAGGGCAAGGCAGCTGAACCATTGCAGCTTGGCTACACCGCACTAGTGGCAGCAAAGCCACTGAGGTCTCAGCCCTATAAGGGTAAGAACCCAAAACCGAATTAGTACACTTGTGGAATAGTATGTATATGGAGTATTGTAAGTATACCGAACCTTGCTAACTTGGAAGCTTTAGGTTCTGGATTTGGCCATGGCAAGAACCAAACTGATGGTCGCGGCTACATATGCCGAAACTGCAACAAGGATCATCCCGGCACTGATTGCGAAGGAAGGGAGATCCGCTGCTACACTTGCTAGAAGCCAGGGCACCGTGCCAATGCATGCCTAGAAAACTCTAAGCCCAAGGGCAACTATCAGGGCTACAAGCAGCGTGAAGGCAAGGAGGTTGCATCTGGCGATGCACATGCCTAGCATGCCTCATAGGGACAGGGATCCCGGGGTCCGCAGAAGGGTGCACCGCAGAGGCAGCCGGCCTTACACATTATTGACCGTGCGAGACCGGGACTAAGTCCAGCCCAGGTAACTACCGTAACCTTTAATCCTTGAAGAGCATGTCTAAGTATCAAAGTAATAGTATGAATGGGAGCATGAATGCGTAAATACTTAAAGTATGAAATTGAGCATGGGTAAGTAACTTGGAAGTATGTACTGAGCATGAAATGAATTAGTAAGCCTAGAACTCACACTAGATATAATTTACCACCTTAGGGAAATTCCTTATCTGTTACCCAATACCTTCGAACTCACCTCATGAAGAGACCGACATCGCCACTCACCACTTCAACGACGAGCAGTGTCAGGTCATCCGCCCAGGTATGATCTTATTAAAAGGATACCTGACACCCGAAGCACACGTTTCAATCATTCGACGATGCAACGAGTTAGGAATGGGTCCAGGAGGATTTTATACACCTGAATTCCCCGGTGGAGCTACAATGAAGTTGAAAATGATGTGCTTGGGAAAGGATTGGAACGCTTACACCAAGACATACCAAACAGCGCGAGCAGAAGATGGAGCCACACCTCCATCAATACCCCCGGAATTCCAAACGCTTGTCACACAAGCTATAGAAATCGCACGACAATCTGAAGATGAACCAATACCTGCACTTGAAGCAGATTTATGTATTGTCAACTTCGATGAGAAAGAAGGGCGACTTGGCTTACACCAAGACAAGGACGAGACAACGGAATCTCTTGAATTAGGAGTGCCCGTGGTGTCTTGGTCTATTGGTGATGACGCCGCATTTTTGTATAGCGAGCAAAAGCGTGTGGACCTCGCAGAGAAATTGGTATTGAGATCAGGAGATGTCCTAATCATGGGTGGAAAATCAAGGTTGTTTATCACGGGATCAAGACGATCAAGTTGAATACGGCACCACCGGCAATGATCAATGCCACACATGAAACCAGGACGCCTGAACCTTACCTTTAGAAAGTATTAATCTTGTAGTAGCATGTAATCCAGTAGTAACGTGTATTAGAGACACAATATGTATGATGGTTGGTTATTCAATAAAAGCAGTGTTGGTTATTAAATTCCACTTGCGTTCCACCATCGTTACTTATAATCTTATGAATCAATAGGTTGTGGACTCGGTACCGAAGGTAACCTGAGTATCCTCACCGAAGAGCAAGCCGACAAAAGCAGCACCATTCTAACGAGGACATTCCTAGTAAATGGCAATGAAGCCTCAGTACTATTCGACTCCGGTGCCTCTCACACCTTTGTATCGCCAACATTCGCTACAAGGTTGGGGCTAGACGCAGATGAGCTACCAAATTTCTTGGTTACTCTCCCGTCGAAGGAGCGAGTAAAGTGTACTAAGTATTACCACACCGCCACAATTTAAATCAAAGGCGAAGCGTTTCCCATCTCCTTCATTGAATTCAACGGGTTGGGATTCGACTTAATAATCGGAATGAACTGGTTGGAGCGGCACAAGGGATGGATCCTATGTGCCGAGCACCGATTGCTGCTCAAGAGTCCATCTGGGGTCACTGTTTCATACCGCTAGAGACCGAGAGAGCCTTCAACTACAGTCATCTCCGTTATGGCAATGTACTAGGAGCTCATAAAAGGGCATGAAGTGTATTTATGCCGTGTGCAAGATCTGGAGAGAGATCCAGAATTCAGTAATGATGTAGCAGTAGTCTCAGAATTCCCTGATGTATTCCCGAAAGAGCTACCTGGTATGCCACCACAGAGAGTAGTAGAGTTCGAAATCGACCTCATACCTGGTACTGGTCCCATTGCTAGGGCACCATACCGTATGGCACCTACAGAAATGACAGAGCTTAAAGAGCAATTACGTGATCTACTCGACAAAGGGTTTATACGCCCGAGCGTATCACCCTGGGGAGCACCGGTCCTATTCGTGAAGAAGAAGGATGGTAGCCTCCGCCTCTGCATCGACTACCGCGAATTTAATGCGGTCACTATAAAGAACAAGTATCCATTGCCACGCATCGATGACCTGTTCGATCAGTTGAAGGGAGCTTCGGTCTTTTCTAAGATTGATCTCTGATCCGGATATCACCAAATTGCTATTAAAGAGCAAGATATCGAGAAAACAACATTCCGAACAAGATATGGCCACTACGAATTCACGGTGATGCCATTCGGTTTGTCTAACGCACCAGCCAAATTCATGGACCTAATGAATCGGTTATTCAGTGATCAGCTGGACACTTCAGTAGTAGTATTCATCGACGACATCCTTGTGTATTCGAAGTCAGCAGAAGAACATGAAAACCATTTGAGAAGAGTACTTGAGACACTGCGCGAGAACCAGCTGTATGCGAAGTTCTCCAAATGCGAGTTTTGGCTAGATCAGGTATCATTCCTCGGTCATGTCATCTCGAGCGCGGGCATTTCAGTAGATCCATCCAAAATCGAAGTAGTACGATCATGGCCTAGATCTAAGACTGTTACCGACATCCGGAGCTTTCTTGGTTTAGCCGGTTATTACCGAAGGTTTGTAAAGGACTTCTCAAAAGTCGCCAAGCCCATGACGTCATTGATGAAGAAAGATGCACCATTTGTATGGACAAACGAGTGCGAGGTATCCTTTCAAAACCTAAAAGACTCATTGACCTCAGCGCCAATTCTCACACTTCTAGAGGGCACAGAGGGATTTGAGGTGTATTGTGATGCATCGGGCAAGGGAATGGGATGTGTACTCATGCACCATGGCAAGGTAGTAGCTTACACCTCCCGCCAGCTGAAAAAGCATGAGGAGAATTACCCGACACACGATCTAGAGTTAGGGGCCATTGTCTTCGCCTTGAAGATATGACAACACTAACTCTATGGGGTAAGCATCACCATCTACTCCGACCATAAAAGTTTGCAGTATGTATTCACACAGAAAGAACTGAATTTAAGACAGAGGAGGTGGATGGAGTTCCTCTCAGATTACGACATCAACCTCCAGTATAAATAAGGGAAGGCAAACGTTGTAGCCGACGCCCTGAGTTGTCGAGCACACTCGCTCCATTCGCTACTCGCTTCTTCTAGCTTAGTTGACGAGGTGCGAGACGCTCAGTTGAGCGACCCTTACTTCACAGAGATCAGACAGAAAATCACCGATGGTACCTTCGAGAGCAGAAAGTACGACTTCAAATTGCATGAAGATGATCTGATCCGATTGAATGGTAGATTATGCGTCCCCCGAAGCAATGCTGAGCTAAGGGATCGCATTCTGCGAGAGTCACATTGTTCGACATTGCATGTCCATCCGGGAGCCTCTAAAATGTACAAAGACATGAAGAGGTACTTCTGGTGGTCAGGAATAAAATCAGACATGACTGAGTATGTTCTGAGGTGTCTCACATGCCAGAAGGTGAAGTTCGAGCACCGAAGACCGGGAGGAATGGTGCAATCCATGCCCATTCCGGAGTGGAAATTCCATGATATCTCTATGGATTTTGTTGTTGGACTCCCACCTGCTAGGGGAGGACTCAACATGATCTGGGTAGTAGTTGATCGTCTCACCAAGGTTGCCCGATTCATACCGACGAAGGACACCAGGAAGGTGACGAAGCTCGTGGAGCTATTCGACAAGGAGATCATCCGACACCACGGAGTCCCGAAAACCATAGTATCTGACCGCGACACCAGATTTCTTTCGAGATACTGGAGAGCAACACGGGAAGTGCTGGGTACTGAGGTGAAGCTTAGCACCGCCTTCCATCCACAGACCGACGGTCAGACAGAAAGGACCATCCAGACACTAGAGGACATGCTTAGGGCATGTGCCTTAGACTTCCAGGGGAGCTGGATTGATAAGCTTTATCTTATCGAGTTTTCATATAACAATAGCTATCATGCTTCGATTAAGATGTCGCCATTCCAAGCTTTGTATGGTAGACCTTGCCGTACCCCGTTGTATTGGGATGAGTCAAGTGAAGCGGTCATCATAGGACCGGAGTATCTGGAACAAGTACAAGCTGAGTACAACAAATCGGAGCAATATGAAGCAGCCCAAGATAGACAGAAATCCTATGCGGATGTGCGACGCGCGACCTTGAGTTCGCTGTGGGCGACCAAGTGTTCTTGCGTGTCTCACCTATGAAAGGAGTCTTTCGATTTGGCCAGAAGCGCAAGCTGAGCCCAAAATTTGTAGGCCCGTATACCATTACCGAGAGGATTGAAGCCGTAGCTTATAGGCTAGCATTGCCTGGAGAATTGAGACGTGTCCATGATGTCTTTCATGTATCACAACTCAAGAAATACATAGCCGATCCCTCTCATGTATTAGAACACAAGCAACTATCCCTAGAGCCGACGATGAGATATGCCGAGACTCCACTATGAATCCTTGATACAAAGACAAGAGACACTCGCCATAAATCCGTACGAATGGTGAAGGTCTTGTGGTCTAACCACGAGGTCGAGGAAGCAACTTGGGAATTAGAGGATGCCATGAAGGCGAAGTACCTGAATCTATTTGTAGACTAGATGTCTAGTATCCGAATAGTACGGAGGGTACGGGGCGTACCCCTTTTAAGGGGGGTAGAGCCTTTTGCTTTTGCATTGCTTCGGGTTAGCATTGCATAGTATGGATGTATTATAATTGTATTTTATGGGCACATGTAGTGCTAATGGTATTTATGGGCACAAGGTAGTTCTAGTAGTATCCGGTATGTAGCACAATGAGTATGGTATGTGTATGGTATGTGTGTAATGAGTAATGCAACTGTGCTGTATGGTGTGTGAATTGGATTGTGCATTGTGTATGGTATTCGAATTGAGTATGGTGTATGGTATTTGAATTGGTGTGTATTTGTAGTGTAAGAACTATGAACACCTTATAAGGTGGTAGTAGAATGCATTATGGCAATTGGTTGCCAAATGAGTAGAATAGTAAACCGTAAACCTTGAGCAACTTTGAGGGCAAAGTTCCTTAAGGGGGGTAGATTGAAATACCCCGTAATTAAAAACAGTGATTAATTAGGCTAATTATAAATTCAAAGGCTTAATTACACTTTAATAAACATGAGGAAACAAATCCCGAAGAAAACGGACCTTTAAAACGAGTTAAAAGCATAAACGAACCTTAAAGCACGTTTTTCGAGGAAACCGGGAAAACGCGACTTTAAGCGGGTCAAATAGACTCGTAACAATTTTGGTCAACCAAATAGTCATTAATAGACAGTAATAAAGGTTGGGAACCAATAAAATTAATTAAATGAGAAAATTCCGGAGAACGGGTTCCGGTTAGTAAAAACTGTAACAACCGGGAAGTTGTGGGGTGAGAGTATAAATAAACAAAGTTAGTGTGTCCACCTTGCAAATAAAAAGCAAAATTTGATTGTGTGTGTGTAAAAGGGGTGGCCAGCTCTCTCTCACACCCTCTTAATTCCCCTCTTATTTGCTAAAAGACAAACAAATAAGTAAAAGCAAAAAAAAAAAATAACCCTTTCTCTCCTATCCCCACTCCTCTCTCACGATTTCTCTCACCTCTCTACTCCTCTTCTTCTTCCTCATGCAATGGCCATGGAGATTTGAGAACCCACACAAAAACCTCACCTTCTCTCCTCTTGTTAACCCATTAATCCTTCTCCAAAAATTACAAAATTAGTACCATTGGAATCCCCTTGCCAAGGAGAACACTTTCCTCCTTTCAAAAATCCAAAAGCTCTGATTTCGTTTTTATGGGTGGAGGCCATTTGAAGACTTGAGTCCACCATTAGAAGCACCTTCACATCCTTGTTACTTTGAGGTAAAAAGAAATTCAAAACCCATCATTTCTAGCCCTTGTTTGCATTATAAGGATTTCAGATTTTGAACTCTTTGTTCCATCTTGCTCCACCCGATTTTGGCTTCTTTTTGGGCTAGGAATCTTGCTCTCTTGCTAATCAAGAACTTCATCCATTGGTTGGAAGGTAACACTCTTTCCTAAACCCTAAAACATCTAAATTCTAGGGTTAGTTAAGATTAAGGTGCTAAACTAGTAAGGGTATGTATGGCTTGCTGTAGCATTGCCACTTCTTGAACAAAACTGAGAACAAGAGAAGAAGGAAAGAGGAAAAGATGAGAAGGAAAGGAAAGAAAGAAAATCTAGCAACATAAGGTAATTACCCTTACCTTGAGCTAGTTTTGTATGTAGTATTGTAACATTTTTTTTAGTAGTAAAATGAGTAATGTATTGAGTAATGAGTAGTAAGTATGTTTGTGAGCCTCGATTTTAAACCCTACCCTATGTTGATTAAGTTGATTAGGATCTAACCGAGTTTTAGGTCCACTTATAACCTAAGATTAATAACTATGTCATATAACAATAATTATTAAAACCTAAGCTAGCTCACTGGAACCTATTATGAGTCGCCACCTAATTTTAACCTAGAGTAAATTAGGAAAGGTAGAGTTTGGGTTCGGGGCTTGGTATTTGACTTATTTAGGGTTCAAATTACTTTCATTACCCTTCCTAGGTCGTTTTCCTCTACTTGGTTTATTACGGCTTACTACAAAGTCATTTTTAACCTAGGTGCACGCTTCTGTTTTTTTTTTATTTTTTAGTGTTTTTTGACAGAAAATTAAAGTGGAAATTAAAATACCTAAGCTAGGGTTTCAGAGGCAGAATTAGGTCAAATTTTGTTTCCGTCCGTGGCTACGGACCTAATGTCCGAACCCACGGACCCTAGTTAACCTAATTACACAGAAAAGTCAAATTTAAACAGAAACGAGATTTTGAAAAGTCCGGGGCCACGGACAGGACGTCCGTGGGCCCAGACATGTTTTATAAAACCCTAAATTTTGAAAATAAAAATATCCCGCCACCGTCCGGGGGCGTCCGGCTTTCAGACAGAGCGTCCGGGACCCTGGACATAGCGTCCGTGGGTGCGGACCGCCCTCGGACGGTGGCGTTTGGGTGGCTCCTGGCGGTGTTTCTGGCTAAAATTTTATGGGTAGGTAGCCTGAAAGATTCTAAACACGTTAGTGATCGAAAGTTTACAATTTGAATTCGAATTAAACACAAAACTTAGCAAACAAGTTATTGGGCAGAAACGAAAACAAATGCTAATTCAGAAGCGGTAAAAAGTCAATTCGACTCCAAATTTTAACACAGAGTGGTTAAAGTCGAATAAAGTCAGAAAAAGATGATTTCAACCTGTTTTACCTTCGGATTTAATGAGACTCTTCACATCGGGGATATTTTGGTGCTTCGTTGATGTCGGTTCTGGATTGACCTTGAATTGAGCTTCTGACTCCTTCTTCTTTATGCTGTTAAGGACGTTTCTCTTCTGTTTTTGTGGTGGTTTTGTGTGTTTTTGGTGCTTGGCAGTTCAATGGAGAAGAAAGGATGAGTTTTTGGTGATTTTGGGGTGATTTCTGCAGTGTTTCGGGATTGACTTGAGGCTTGGAAGTGTAAAAACGTGGGGAGAAGGTTTGTGGCTGTGTTTTCTGACTTTGGAAGTGTTCTCCTCTGCCTTAGGTCGTTTTGGAAGGTCCTTTTATAGAGAGAGCAAGACCATGTTGATAGAACAAAATTTTTATCTAAAATCCTGATTTTGTGCTCTAAGAGAATCTGATTTTTTAGAATATGCTGCAGGCCGAGAAAAATTATGAAATTTTAACTGAAGGTAAAGGATGATTTTTAAGAATTTGGAGAGTTGGAATCGGGTTAGTTTGATAAATAACCGATTAGATAAAAATCACACAATCTGGAATCTCCCATAATTCATAACTAATTATTGGAAAGTCGAAATAACAAAATTCCAACGGCATTAGTCTCTAAAATCATCCTCTATCTTGAGTTAACATTTCATGACATTTTGTTTTGATTTCGGTATTTTCCAGAGGAGAGAGAAAATTGCAAAAATGATTGAATTTCTCTTTTAAATTTTGGGATAAAGTTCCAATAAAATAATTTCATGTTTATGACTGTAAGTAGTCATGCTAACCATGTGACAAATTTATTTTAATTTTGAATACCCTTTTATTTCTATTTTGAGGCTATTTCATGTGTTAATTATTAAAGAAACTAGCTTATTAAAGCTTAATTTCCAGAATATATATTATCAGGAAATCATGAAATACCTTTCATAATATTTGGAAGTGTTTGGAGAAAATGAACAAGTCATATGAAAATAGAAAATCCCGAGAATGGCCTTGGAAAATCCTGCATTGGTGCATTTTGACCATTTGCCCTTGTAACATATATGTCTTAGAGACTACTCCGAGGGGTTGAAATTTTGGGTATAACAGATTGCCCCCCGTAACTAGACTTTGTAATGGATATGAAGAGTCTAGTTGATGCTTGAGTGATACCCCAAAATTTCGGACCTTAAAAGACCCTGCATGCCGCTTGAAATCTAGCGGGTTATGTCAAGCTATTCGAAGGCGCTGACTACCTAAAGAGGAAGGAGATGTTGTTGAACTATTCGAAGATGCCAACTACCTGAAATGATGATATGCTGTTGAGCTATTCTAAGGCGCTGACTACCTAAAAAGTTGAAAATGATGTCAAGCTATTCTAAGGCATTGACTACCTAAAAATGAAATGATGAAATAAATGTCAAGTGATTCTAAGGCGTTGACTACCTAAATGATGAAGTACATGTTAAGCGATTCTAAGGCGTTGACTACCTAAATGATGAAGTACATGTTAAGCGATTCTAAGGCGTTGACTACCTAAATGTGAAAAGTGGACTGAACTAGAGTGAATAATCAAGACCAAGCATCTAAAATTAAATGGAATACGCCGAGCATTATAAGGTGTCGGGAACCTGAGGTTGAATGAAATACGCCGAGCATTATTAGGTGTCGGGAACCTGAAGCTGAATGGATTACGCTGAGCATTATAAGGTGTCGGGAACCTGAAATTGAATGGATTACTCCGAGCATTATAAGTGAAATACCCCAAACCTTGATATGTTGTTTAAATGTTAAACTATGGTAAAATAAGGCTAAGAGATGCCTTAGAAATGCTAGTGTACAATTTAAAACATAGTAAAAACAGACTAAAGCACTAAGACACAGTTTGAGCAAAAACATGCTCTAAGCTTGGACTGAACTTGGTTAGGACCCAAAGAGCCTACCAAGACTTTATAACATTCAATTATGATTTAATAAGGCTAATTAAGTCCTTAGGAGACTTTGGTAGACAATTAAACCAAACAAAACACTAATAAATACCTTAAAGCCAATATGGGCGAAAATGTGCTCTAAGCTTGGGACAATCTTGGTTGAGACTTAATACGCTTACCAAGACCTTATTTACATGTTAATGGACATATCAAACCAATTAACAAACGAAACCAAGCTTGAAAACAAGTTAAAACACAAAATGTGCTTTAAGGAGCCTTAAAGCACATTTTGAAAAAATTGTCTTGTAAATGAGTTTTGAGTGGCTAAATGTCCATCATTACTCTTTAATCAACATGTGTACTACTTAGTATCACATTAGGAAGTTTAATCAATGGCAAAATAAAAAATTTCACAAATATGTGCCTTAGTTTGTGAATAGTAACTAAATTAAGCTAGTTTAACATAAGTCAATATAAGTTGTCTTGTTGGTCAAAAAATACCATGAATTAGCCTAAAAACTAAGGGGGCTGGTTTTCATGGGTGATTCACCACACCTAAACAAATAAATAAGTTAAGTAAATGATAAAGTAAAAGTTACTATTTGCTTTTAGCATAAATATCTCCAAAAAAAAAGCAAGTTCTCCTCATTCTCTTCTTTCTTTCTTCATTGCCCACCGTCTCCAACCTCTTTCCTTCCTGCTTCATCCGTTTGCTACAGCACATACACCATCTTCAAGCTTTGAACCCTTATATCTCCTAGCTCCTTTGCCAAATCAAAAACCAAGACCACCATTCTCTTAGTCTTGCCAAGCTCTTCAATTCTATCTTTTCAAAACTTCAAGAGCTCCATTTCGGTGCCATGAAGAATCACCATTAAAGGAGCTTGAGCTCACATTTTAACACCTTGTTGTTCTCTTTTGCTTCAAGGTAAGGAAACTCAAGAAAAACCTAACTTCCTCTTGTTTTCATATGTGACGAAATCACCTTCTTCATGGTGTTTTCTTTGCTCATTCATAGCTCATTCCAATCTTCAAAGGGCTTGGTGGAGTCTTCTCTTGCTACTTAGTCGAATTCTCTTCCCATTTCCAAGGTAAAAACAATTACCTTAATGTTTTAGACAATATCTGTAACCTAGGGTTTATAAGTGTGTTTGGGCATGAAGTTTGAATGCTCATTGGCTTTACTTGTGTATTGATTAGAACATTGACAAGTAACCAAGTCCTCTTGCCGATTTCCAAACAAGGAAGAACAAGAGTGTTCAAGTAAAAATCTTGAAGAAAAGAGGTAAATGTGCTAACCTAATGTAATTTAATGTCTAAGAAAAAAAATGAGCTTATATTTGCTTAATAAATAACCTAAGGAGCCAATGGGAAATGAGATAGAAAACTATCCACAAGGTGGACTAAAAGGACATGGGAGCATTGTTGTGTGTATTCGCAGGTTGAATGCATTTAAATATGGAAATTAGTGTTTAAGTTTAATGCAATTTAAGGGCCTAAGAGCCATGCTATTTAAGGGCCTAAGTGCCAAGCAATTTAAGTTCATGCACTATATTGTGATGTAGTGTTGTTTAAGGGTTAGTTGTGTGTAAACAACATCTCTTGTGAAGATGAATATCTTGGACGGTTAAAGAAAAAAAAAAAACAATATGTGTGTAAGGAATGTGTTTAAGTGATTAAGTGTTTTGGTTATCAAAAGGTGAAAACCTAAGTGTTTGGGTGTGAGAGTATACAAGAGAAGCTATGGCAAAATTTAGTTGATAAACAAAGGAGTTTATGTGTTTTAATGAGATTTTATGACCTAGAAGGTACTAGGTGTTAAGATGCCATGGGCATTGTCTTGGAGGATTTAGAACTCAAATGGGTGTTTTGAACACACCAAGGAATTGTTATGTGAAGTGTTAAGTCTTGTGCAAGTTTTGGTATACAAAGGAAAAATAATGCCTTGTGAAGGCTAAGTGTAAATTTGTGAAAGAAATGAAGGAGTTTGTGTAAGGAAGGTGTAACTGAAAAATAATGCTTATGGAGTAGTGGTGGTGTAGTGAGGTAACATTTTGGTTAGTGGAGTTATAGGCATGAAACTACCACTTAGAAAACTTAAGAAAAAAACATTACAAGTGTTAAGAGATGTTGTAAGGAAATTGAGTAACAAGTATGGACAATGTTTTAAAAAGGTTCAAAGTGATATTTTGGTATTAGAATATGCCTAAGTACATGTGTGAAGTTTGGGTAAACAATGGGTGAAGAGAACAAGTTGAACAAGCTTGAAATTGCATAATATGGAATTCTGTAGCTTTGGTCCGGGACTTGCTTCCAGGACAAGGTCCCGGACCACATACCAAAAACAGGCCGAGAGTTTCATACATGTCTTGGTCCGGACTTGGGGTCAGTACAAGGTCCCGGACCACCCTGTAAAAACCAGCCGAGAGTTTCTTAAGTACTGGTCCAGGACTTAAGGTAAGTACCAAGTCCCGGACCACTCTAAAAATGTGATTTAAGTTGGAAAATGATGTCTAATGATGGGGATTGATAAGTAATGATGTTATAAGGTGTTAAGGACATGTTATGTGAGTTATAAAGACAATTAAGTGGGTGAAAAGTTGTAATAAGATGTGAAAGTAAACAAGTTAAAGATGTCAAGTTATTTAACTAGTTAACGAGGGGTAAGTTATGAGCATTAGACTTTAAACAATCATGTTACCCCGATGATAATAAAAGTAAATGTAATGTTACCAGTTGTTCGAGAATTGTTCGAGCAACCTAAGAGGACTCCTTGGAGTGGACATTGGTGACAGGTATGGTTTTCTTGCAACCTGTGTCCTACCGGATTACACCGGCTTGTATGCCAATGTGTTTTTCTGAGTGTTTGCCACCTTGTAAGATAAAAACATGTAATGAGTTTATAGTAATTCATTTATGTGGCGTATTTAGCCTCCGATACCGTTTAACCTCAAATATGTGTTAAACCTTAGCTAACCAAATTTAGGAACACATGAGAGATCGGTATTCAGATTTAATGACCCAAACCATGGGAACGTTCTAACCACGGCTATGCGTGAGTTAGTTGTGTGTTGTTGTTGTGTGCAAGTGTGTGAACTTCCCTTGTGTGTTTAACCCGGTTGTGATACGTATGGTGTGTGGATGTGATAGGTTCCATAATGGAGCTCTAACTATTTATTTATAAGTATATATGTACTAATGGGGGGTGAGGAATCCGGTCGTTCCGGCCGCGCGTTGTTTGGGAGTGGGTATCCATCCTTGCTTTACCTTCCTCTCTGTTATGGTTGATTTCCTTCTTGGTCTTCAATCTCCCACTAGCTTATTCCAAAGCTTGCCTATTCTGACTGATGATCGGTCTAGGGGGAACATGTGTTTGTGTGGTGTGTTCGGGTCACTATATCCGATCCATCTTAAGTTAAGTTACTCGTCCGACTATTAGGACGGTAACGAGTGTTGTATAACGAGCTTAACATGAGGGTGATATCATTCTCTAGGCTTACAAGTGAACTAACTATGTTTGGGTCGGTTCCTAAAGAGAACCGTTCCCGTTATGCTATGTGTTATTGTTGTACTGCAATTCTTATTGCGATGTTATGTTATCTGTATGATGAAACGTGAAATGTGTTGTTGTGTGAAGTTTGTGGATCATGGATATGAATCCCAGTTTAATATAAGACGTTTTGGAGAATAACCCGACTAGTGGGCAAGTGTCGTCTATTAAGGAACTAGCTCCATTAGAGGAAAACCCTCTAGGGTTAAAGGACACAATGAATGTTCTAATGAGGAAAGATGTGTTGACTATTTTGCTGAGCCCATGTTATGGGTATGTATGTGATATGTGTTTACAGTTAACATGCATGATTCAAATAAAATCAACCGCATGCTAAGACGACAATTAGTTGTGTGTGACCCGGTAGCATGCGGGATTACCATACCAGCAAGGTGCTGAGCCCCTTGGGCCACCCTTTCTTCCTTTTCTATTTCAGGTACAAGGAGCTGGAAGTCGTTCGAGAGAGTAGGACGGGTAGTTGTTTATACATGGGTAGCCGTTTAAATTGTGTATGTATGTAGGTGTAGTAATATCGAAATTGTTATCGGTATTAGTTGTAAATACTCAGTACAATTGGAATGTATATGTAAACTGATAGTTGTTAATGGAAAGAAAAAGTAATGTGCAGCTGCTCGGGAATCTGGTCCATCAGACCGATACAATGTACATGTATTAGCCTTGTTAGTCACGTGGGGTGGCTAACGGCGTGTAACACCTACGAGTAAGTAATGTAATGATGATGTTGTTTCCGCTGCAATGGTTATTAAGTGTAATGTGGTTGTTGGGGTGTTACAATAAGATGTCGGGAACCTCGAGTTTGATTGGAATACGCCGAGCATTATAAGGTGTCGGGAACCTGAAGTGAATGGATTACGCCGAGCATTATAAGGTGTGGGAACCTGAAGTTTGATTGGAGTACGCCGAGCATTATAAGGTGTCAGGAACCTGAGGTTTGATTGGAATACGACCCGAGCATTATAAGGTGTCGGGAACCTGAAGTTGAATGGATTACGCCGAGCATTATAAGGTGTCGGGAACCTGAAGTTTGATTGGAAGACGCCGAGCATTATAAGGTGTCGGGAACCTATTCCGAAGTGTGTGTAAAAGGTTAAGGACTGAGAGTGCCAAATGTGGTAGGTGCTAAGGAAGTGGGTAAGACTTATGACGAGCTTGAGGGTGAGTTCTTCTACTCAGGTGAGAATTTGTATCTGTAAAGAATCTGCATCTTCGTGGTGAGAATCTGTATCTGAATCTACGAGTGAGAATCTGTATCTCTGAAGAATCTGTATCTATGGATGAGAAGGTGTATCTCTGAAGAATTTGTATCTTCGGCTGAGAATCTGTATCTCTGAAGAATCTGTATCTTCGGCTGAGAATCTGTATCTCTGAAGAATCTGTATCTTCGGCTGAGAATCTGTATCTCTGAAGAATCTGTATCTTCGGCTGAGAATCTGTATCTCTGAAGAATCTGTATCTTCGGCTGAGAATCTGTATCTCTGATCGGGTGAGAATCTGTATCTCTGAAGAATCTATATCTTCGGGGCGAGAATCTGTATCTTCGGGGCGAGAATCTGTATCTCTGAAGAATCTGTATCTTCGGGGCGAGAATCTATATCTCTAAAGAATCTGTATCTTCGGGGCGAGAATCTATATCTCTGATCTATGATGAGGAGTTTCGTACGGACAGATGCAAGGTAAACTCTACGCAAATGATCATGATGATGAAAGTTGATTATTAAAGTGCCAAACGTGGCAATGATGATGTGCATGTCAAATACAATCAAAGTGTATGTAGGAACCTTGTCCAAACAAGAAATCGTTGGAAAATGTGCCAAACATGGCAATGTTAAGGATCAAAAATTGTCAAAGCAAGACATTGCTAGAAAGTGTGCCAAACGTGGCCATGATGAGGTTTTATGAAACCGAAGTGTTCGAAGGAATGTTGTTCAAGACAAGAAATTGTTGAAAGAGGTGCCAAACGTGGCAGTGTTTGAAGAAAATTCTGTTTAGTGAAAAGGAAAGTGAAATTATCATTTCCTAACTATAGACTTCGGACTTGTAATTTATCTCCTACGAGATGAACACGCCGCCGGTGGGGTATGGTGTATGATGTGAAGGTAAGGGCTTATGTGGGCCTGTGGTGTTTGATGTGCAAGCAAGAGATTATGTGGGCCTGTGTAGTGGAGGTGTGGAGGTAAGGGAT
Source organism: Limonium bicolor (assembly GCA_023374045.1). NCBI lineage: Eukaryota > Viridiplantae > Streptophyta > Magnoliopsida > Caryophyllales > Plumbaginaceae > Limonium > Limonium bicolor. Next base: position 304,800,618 of record CM041780.1, read on the forward strand.
TATGTGGGCCTGTGTGATGTATGAAGTGAAGGTAAGGGCTTATGTGGGCCTGTGTGATGTATGAAGTGAAGGTAAGGGCTTATGTGGGCCTGAGGTGTTTGATGTGGTGGTAAGGGCTTATGTGTGCCTGTGGTAGGATGGTGGTAGTGATGTCTGAGCTTTGGGTTCCAATTGGTGTTGTCATGGCAATTGTTGGAACCAACAATTGCCCCAGTAGTATTTTTCCCTTAAGACAATCTGAGCTAGAGTTCATGGCAATCGATCGTTCCGATCGATTGCCCCTAGTATTTTCTTTGATCAAAACACACGAATGAGTCCCGTCCTCACAGGGTCAAGGCTTATGTTCTGATTTGGTGCTTCCTAACCTACACTCGACGTGTTTGGTGTTTACACTCGTTTCTCACTTACGGTTACAACTTCTAGACCATTGAATTTGATATTTGATGAATTTACGCATTCGATCTGTTACTTTCACGTGACTGGATACACAACTACCAAGTCGAAATTCTTTGAGGCTTATAACGTGGACATGGGGTGTGATGAACGACAGCGGGACCATGGAGGGATGTTTGAGGTATGTGGAGCTTAAAGGGGTGACCAAAGCTGCACTTTACGTCTTCTCTCGGATTCATCTTCCTTGTCTTGAAGTCATCTAGCTGCTTTCTGTTGACGTTGTTTTCTGGATTTGGACTTTTGAAGTCGTCCTTTACACCATTTCTCTTCTCCTTGGCATTTGATTTCTTCGAGGCACTTCGGGTTTGCCTTTTTTCTTTATCCTTTCTTGACATTGCCTTCGGGGTTCTTATGTTTCCGGTTTTGGGCTTCGAGAACTGTTTTGATGAGAGCTCTTTGGATCCTGTGTCACTCTGGGACCATTTGTGGATCGGTTCGTCATGCTGATAGTGGCATTGCTTCTTTGGACTGATGAGGGTTATCTAAGAGTCGGACTCCTTGCTTCCTTTGGTCACGGGTCGGACATTCATCATTGGCTGGGTTATTTTGTGGAGTTCATAATATCGAAAAGGGATATATGAACGGCTCAGCGGGGGTGCCTAGGGTTTAATGACAGGGTTACAAGCTTTTGGCTATGTGGTGCTGCACCTAGGTGCTTCGTCATTCCTGATAGTTGTGTATCCGTTCTTTATTACTTTTCACAGGTCTAAGCGTAAATTTACAAATTAATCCTTCGGTCGGAGTTATGTCGTTTTCCTTACCTTTGAATGTGGTCTCACCGGAGTCGTGTAAAAATGACACGCTCGTTCACTCATGGTTTTTCCGCTCAAGGCACTCTCGTGAAAATTTTTCACTCGAAAACTCGTTCACACGATTAAACAAAAGAAAAATCATGTTTGGTCTTTAAACTCAGATTTCCCCCAATATTAATCCAGGGTTCATGACAACAATTTGACAATTATAGACTTCAAACGTTATGTGGTTTGTTTGGATGCTTAGGGGTGAGCTATGGTGTTTGGTTGGACATGTTCATCCTTTCAGAAACAAAAGACAAGTTATTTTGTTCAATTGCCAGAAAATAACCATTTCATGAATATTGTTTTAAGAAATGTTTGCTGATGAGCAAGACGATTGTGGTTGAAGGTGCAGGGTGAACGAACAAACTTCTTTTATTTCATTTTTGTGATTACAAACTGGAAAGCCCAAAAAACTAAAATTTGAAAATCTAAAGTTCACTGAAATAGAAATGTGATAGACTTCTTACAAAATTGAAAAGTGTAAACAAAGCTGCCTACTCAACAAAATGGAGTTCTAGCTCGATAAGGTCCTCTATCTTATGCTTCAATGCTGTGCAATCGTCAGTACTGTGTCCTGGTAATGATGAAACTGGCAGAATGATGGAGATGTTCCCCGGCTTGGGTGATCCCAGGACTAGGTGTGAGAGGTTGTAGTAAGTCTAACTCTTCAAGCTTCATGAGTGCTTGACTAAGAGGTCGGCCAATGTCGGTAAACTGTCACGGTGCAGAGAACTTCTTGGATTGGGGTGAGGCATTGATGCTCTACTTTGAAACACTGAGCTGGCGCACATTGTTCTCCTGTCGTGAAGCTAGGATTATTCTGGCTGACCCTGACTTAAAGGTCTTGATACCTAGACCCTGAGCTTTGGATTCTCCTAGCTTCAGCTCGCCTTTGTGAATCTTTTCTTCCATGACTCTTACCTGCCCCATCAGCATGTCAAAATTAGGGAAATATGTGCAACTCAGCTCGTTGTTGTATTACTTCTGCATATTGTCCACAATCATTCGAATCTATTCTTGCTCATCCATTTTCGTAGGCATAGCGGCGGCCTTCATCCTCCACCGTTTGACGAAGTCGGACATTGATTCACTGTCTCCTGCCGAGTGCTGGCAAGGTTGGACCTGGTGACTTCGAGATTCTTAGCATACTCGAAATGGTGCAAGAAAGCCTCACAAACCTCCTCATATGTTTTGGTGTTCATCCTCTGAGTCAAGTACCAACATTGAGGTATTTCATCGAGGTAACGGGCGAAAACCTTGGCCTTCTGCATGCCATTCAACCTGAGGATGGACATTTCCCTATCGAACATCGCTAGATGAACCTGCGGGTCTGAGGCACCCTGTATAGAGCAAGTGTGGGCAGTTTCAACTTTAGAGGGAGATCGACCTCGGGGTACGATGCCATAGAAGAGTATTCGAAACCGGCTGGCTTGCTGGCTTTTTCCATGCGCTCGATCCTTTTCAGAGCCCTCCTTAGTTCTATAGTTAGTTGGCGGTCCGGGGCGGCTTCTTTACAAATCATTGTGCATCGTGGGCCCCAAAGGAGTTAACTTCAATATAATCGTGCTCGTTCCGGAGTCAGCAATCTTCCCGAATGTTTTCCTGATGGCCAACCTCTAAAGAATTGATTTTGCTTTTCAGCTCTTCAATGGTGGTGACATACTTAGCCTCC
>CM041780.1:304804039-304911838 GCA_023374045.1 Limonium bicolor
AAATGGTGTAGTATCAGCGATAGACGCTGAGTATGCCGGGCCTGGACCCTAATGGTCACTTGTCATTTTAAAACCGTCTTATTATTAGATCGGTTTCATGCTTTACCATTTTACAGTTATATTCAATACTGTAGTAAACATGCATATAAATTTAACCATCCATCCAAATATCCATAACACTCAACATCCATCCAACATTAATTTTAATTTCCATACACATTTATATATCGAACGTATCGAGTATTAACAAAATAATGTACCATGTACATTCGCCGTAGCGTTCACCATCAATATCAATTTATGTTAGTTTGGCTTTCAAGCCCCCTCCATATGTACATGTACATTCGCCGTAGCGTGCAGTTTCCATAGTTATTTACTTACCTTGTAGGCTCCATCCCAACCATCAACACACAATAAAATATCCACAAGTATAACCAATGAACAACAAAGCGAAACAACGAGACAATAAACAAGTATTAAGTCTCGTCCATGATATTGTTCGCCTGTATAAGTTTCAATTGTTTTAGTTGTCAGTTATACCTAGTGACAATGTCTCGTTAAAACGACACGTCTCTAGTTACCCATATATTATGGCGGGTCACCCACGGCAGTAGCCACTCCAACGGTAGAGTCTCCGACCAACGAGCCATTCTAGCTCACGGGAATTTCCTTGATACTTACGGACCCGTACGCGGACATCCTGGTATCGTTTTTGTGATCACAGGCGCACCAAGAGCCACATCCTCTTGGCTTTCCTTCCATTCATTAATTTAATTAATTTTATTATACCATCGCATCGCATCGCATTACCAAATTTTCTAACACAGCAGACTAAGGTCATTAGTCCAACCCAGAGTTTTTAAATCTCAGGATCCAGTGTTAGATACAAGAGCGGCGTATAGAAAAGGCCAATGCTCCGTACACAAGTCTCAGATAGTATGTATGTTGTTATTATCATAGTGCTACAACGTTTTACTTACGTTCCTTATATTTCATATAAGATAGCACCATAGCCGCTAGTTCGTTTTATATATATATAGGTTCATATATACGAACCAATATGTAACTCAACAACAGTAAATAATAAGCAGCTATAAATATACAATTCTGCATATCAATTAACACATTCAGGCAAACAATCTTATCACAGATCACACAGAAGCCTGAATTGAGGAAGCCCTCTAGACACACACAGAGACATATAACAACACACAAGTTATATCAACCAATCCGAGCCCAAGGAGCAACTTAGGTCAACTCGGCAAACCCCTTTACATACCGTTCACCCTGACAGTATACGGTGGAGTATGATCAGCAAGATCCTACGCTCCGTGTAGTCCGCTAGCTCGTCAAGCGTCCTTGTCAGAAGTATACTCTAACGGTAATAAAAACTATAAGTCAGTCTCCATGACTACCACATCCGGTATTTCCGAATAATAGTAACCCCGACAATTCACCCCTGTTTTCTACAGTTTTGTTACGGGTTTCTCTAAAACAGTCGGCTTTGTCTTAAAACGCGTACGGTCAAAACTATTTCAACTGTTAAGTTTAATTCCTTATATTTCTTTTAATCTTATCCACATCTAGTTTAGGTACGTAACCTATAGTTGCATGTATGCATGCATGATTATTTTATATTATATATTTTTGTATGGTATCACTTATCATATTGTATTCTTTTCCGTATTGTTTTATTTTTTCCATGTTGTATTATTTTCCCACCATTCCTTATCATACCATGTAATTATAATTCATTATCTTTAGCAAATAGTATTTGCATCCCAAAAATCATAGCATATAGTTTGTAACTATATATTTTTTTAATAACCACCACCATTAAACCATATGGTTTTCAACCAAAAATATATATCCACCTTATATACATTATTCTTGTGTATGTATATATATTTTTACCACGTAGGTAATTCTCATGAGTTTCATAAACTCTTATATTTTATGTTACATTTTATCATCTTTTATTAGATGATTGTTCCCATTAGTTGTATTATATTATACAACTTATATTAAGATTATTATCCTAATATTATGTAACATTTTATGTTGTATAATTACAACTCCTAAGGTTTATTCCATAAACACCTTAGTTAATAAATCCCATTTATTTATCGTTTGTCACATTATTTTATGTGAGTACCCTCCTTATATTAATTCCCTAAACCACCTTAATACCATATAATTGTCATAACATTTATGACATTGTAGACCATAGTCTAAAATTCATTTTCCAACTCTTATTAATTCGGTATAGCCCTAATTTAATTAAATTCCCTTTTTGACCACATAACATTATGTAATGTTATACCAAAATACTAATACCATTGATATGATATTTTTATTTTCCTTTAACTCATAACCTATAGTTTTTATACAAAACTATTGTATATTGCCTCATAGGCATATATTAAACCTTATACTTTTCTTAAACCATAATTTTCCTTTATTTACCAAATCACCCCTTTCTTTCACCATGTTATATATACCATTCAATAACATTTCTAACTTATAAAAGAGTATAACCTATGGTTATTTTCATAAATTCCGAATAGACCTCAATATACATTTTATATTATCATTAGGCCCAATTTATAACATATAGTTTGATAATATCATTAAACTATATATTATACATATATCTCAACAATACTCTTATATAATTCTAAAAATCACCAAATTCCACCAAAGGGTTATAAATATCCTTATTAACCCATATACTCTTGGTATTTACCATTTCACCATCTATTTTTCTCCAAAGTGTCATAATGACATAATAACTATATATTATACATATATAGTTTATTTTAATTCCAAAAACAACTCAATAAATTCCTAAAAATTCCTAATAGCCCATGGGTGTTTTAAAATACCATTGTACACCCTTTATTTTTGGTAATAACATATTTACCACATATGTTATAAAAATATTACCATAAATACATAACTTTTATAAAACCTTAAATAAGTTATCTAACTTATTTATTTTGGTCAAAACCTAGCATATGGTCAAGGTTGACCACCTTAATATTTCCTTGACCAACAATTCCTTATAATTACGGTTTTGCACCCAACTTTCTAGAAATCACCATTTAACCCCAAAACTTTATAAAATCTTATAAACTTTATTTTAACTCCTTTTTACCTCTAATTTTCGGCCTTATATTCTAAAGCCCTCAAATTTAATTTAATTACACCTAAGACCCCTTTCATTTCGGTAATAATTATATATCACCTAAACTTAAATAAAAGCTTGTAAATGCATAAATAAAATGGCCTAAAATACATGGCCTTATTACAAACATTTGCTCACAAAATAAATTACACATAAATGTCCCAAAATACATATAAATTTTCGGCCTCACCATAGATTCATTGTTTAATTACCAAACTTCCACATAATGTCTTAAATTTGACAATTATGCTTGTTTAATTAGTTATAAAATTTATTAAACCATTTCTTAAACATTTTAAGGTCAAATAAGACCTTGTTTTTCTCCTTCACTCACGGCAATTGTATACACACACTTAAACTTGTGTTAATGTATCAAGTTAAGGTTTTAAGTGATTTATACCTTGATTTAGCTTAGGTAATGCCTTGTTTGGTTCGGCCACCTTGAGTAGAAATTCTCCACAGCTTGTTTTACATGTTTTCAAACAGAAAACAAGGCCTAGTTAGTCTCAAAGCAAGATCTAACCATAAGGAGTAATTTAATGTAAGATTTAAGGCAAAAATTACCTTAAGAGTGCAAGGAAAGTTCTAAGTGGTTTCGACCTGAACCAAACACACCACAAGGTGTTAGATCCACCATATTAACATAAGGATTAGTTAGATCTCGAAATTATACCTTGTTATTAGGTTTTACCTTGGAAAAATGCCTAAAAAGAGAGTATTTCTCTTGGATCTCGGCCATCCTTGCTCCAAATGGCTAGCCAACAGATCCCACATGAAAAGGAGAAGAAGATGAGGCTATGGTCAAAATTTCACAGCCGAATTCAAAGGGAATCAAAAGTTATGAGCTTAAAGCACATTTTTACCTTAAAATGTAGATTTGGACAACCTTGGTCCCTCTACTGGTCTCAACTGAGTTTAGCTCTTGTTCTAACCTTAGAACACTGAGAATAAGCCATAGGAATTGTTGAGCCACGAAATTTAGGTGTTGGTAGTGAAGAGATGAAGAAAAAAGCTAAAAATGACTAAAAATGACATTAAAACACTTACTTGGAACTTAGGCTTGGAGCTAGATCTGCCTTCCATGCTCAAGAACAGACCTTGAGAGCTTCAATGGAAGGGAGGAACTCAGCTGGGCAGAAGGGAACTCGTGCAAGGAGGAGGAAAGAGGAAAGGCTTGAAAAATTGAAAAAGTAAGGAAATAAGCTTTTTACTATTCTTGTTTGTATTAGGCACATTATTGCCAATCAATGAGTTATTCTGTCCCCACCTTATTGCCAGCCGATTCCATGGTCCAAGTGGGTCATTAATTGACCATTGACCATACTTGGTCAATTTTGACTCCTGCGGGCCCCACTTCAGGGTTTTATTAATATTTTAATATTAATTTAAATTAAATAATTTGAAATTAAAATTTGGAATTATCCTAATATCATAATATGATATTTATTATATTTAAAGGTATTTATAACCTTTTAGCCCATTTAAAACCAATTTAAAAGACAATTTCACAAAAACGTGCTTTAAGGAGTTTTAGCGCACATTTTGTGTTGCCTGGTGTTTTCTGAGCTCTGTTTTCTTTGACAACGGTCTTGTTGTGTTCCTTACATGATATTTGATCATGTAATTAATTTTATATCATTTAGAGGTCATTAGACCTTTAAGGTTTCTTAGAGCACATTTTTGCCCTTTTGACCTTGAAGCATGAAAGTGCTTTTTCTTTGTGTTGGAGTGTTGCCCAACAATTATAATATGTTTAGTAATGTGTTAATATGCTTAGGACAAATTTTTAGGTCCTACATAGTTCATTTGGGTATTTATTTACCCTTAACAGTCAAACGGTGCAACATCTTGTTTTATGTTGACCACTGTTGTTCTCAGTTGACTTTTAAGGCATGTTTAAGCCTTAATTAATATGATTATATTTAATCCGTGTTTAATAAGTTTGGGGTATTTCCGCATATAATGTTTAGAAGTTGACAAGCAACTAAAAGCCTTGCCGATTTAGTCAAGGAAACAAGGGAGAAGTTTGTGGGGAAAAGAGTAAATGTGCTAACCTAATGTGGTTTAAATCCTAGGAGAAATGAGCTTATATTGCTTGTTAAAATGGTTTTAAAGAGCAAATGGTGAATGACTTAGTAAAATGTCCTCAAGGAGACTAGTACAAGGCAATGTGGTGTTGATGTATTGCAGGTCAAGGCAAATATATTGTGGAAATTCTTGTTTATGGTTGTGCATCTTAAGGGCCTAGAGCCATGCTATTTAAGGGCCTAAGTGCCATGCAATTTAAATTATGCACTATATGTGATGTAGTGTTAAATGAGTGAAGTTTTTTGTACAGAATGTTCTTGATGGATTTTAGTGTTCTTGGATGTTTAATGGTGAAAGCAATGTGTATTGGCTTGGTAATGTTCTAGGAAACCAATGTCAAAATTTAGATAATGTATAAGAAGCTTTAGGTGTTTAAAATGAGTTTTGGTAAGTTAGGAATTGTTTAGAATGGTTAAGTGTTCTACTAGTGAAAGAAACATGCATTAGGTGTTTAAAGGTGTAAAAGGGACTTAAGCATTATTTTAGAGGATTTAGAGTGCAAATGAGTGTTTTGGGATACTTCAAGATCATGGTGAGATTTGTTTTAGGACTTGTGCAATGTTGGTGAATAAGAAGAAGTGATGTGATGCATGGAGGGGCTATAAGCTTATAGAGATATTCAAGGAGTTGGTTAGGATGAAAAATGCTTGGGAAATGATGTTGTAGTGGTGACAAGACATTTGGGAATAGTGGAAGTTATGGGTATGAAACACCACATAGGAACTTAGTGAAAACATTACAAGTGTAAACCTTTTTATAAGAATTTGTTTAATGCTTGAGGAGGATTTTAGTGAATGATTTAAGGAGTTTAAAGGAGGTCTTAAGGTGTGTTGAAGTGCCCAAATAAGGTTAGAACATACTAGGATATATGTGGGGAAGTTTGGAGTTAAATGGGCAATTATAAACAAGGGTCTGGAGCAGACCCACCTTGGGAACCGGACCTGCAAGGTCGGTCGTGCCCAGATTACCCTGCGAGAAATGGTCTCTAGAATGGACCGACCTTGGGGACCGGACTTGCAAGGTCGGTCGGGCATGGATTTTTAGTACGGATTGAGTCTCTGGAATAGACCGACCTTGGGACCGGACTTACAAGGTCGGTCATGCCTAATTTTTGTATGTAAGTGAGTCTCCGGAATCGACCGATCTTGCGACCGGACTTGCCAAGATCGGTCGGGCCTAAATTTTCAAAGGAAAGAAACTCTCGAGAATAGACCGAACTTGTGACCGAAATTGCAAGGTCGGTCGGAGTAGAAATTTTAACGGTAATGTGTGTTCTAGAATGGACCGACCTTGTGTAAGGTCGGTCGGTAAGTTCGGTCGGACCTAGACTTGTAAAAAAAACAAACAAAGTGTGGCATAAGTAGTTAACCCTTGGGGGTATAAAGTAGGTAATCTAGGATAAGTTTGGGCATTAAACATATCATATAACCATGTTAAACACTTAGTAAATTTGAAGTTAAGTAAGTTAATTAACCGACATTCTTAAACATGTATAGGAGAGACCTACGGTGGAAATCAATCGAAGCAAGGACCAAGGTATGGTTTTTTTGCAGTCTGTTGCCTACCGGTTTACACCGGCTTGTGTGTTATTGTTTTTTCTGTGTGTTTATGACGTTATAAGACTTAATCATGTAATGAGTTTACAGTTGTTCATATCATTGTGATGTTATGACGTGACTCATTCCCTTGTGTATGTCTAACATGGCTTACCACTTGATTGTGAATCGTTGTTAAGTTCCACTGTTGAACTTCTAACAAGTGCTAACTGGGGAGTGAGGAATCCGGTTGTCCGGTCATGCATGTAAGTTTAAGAGTAGATATCTGTATCAGATTCGACTCTTATGTTGTTAAGATTGTTCTCCTTTATTTGGCGTTTGATCTCCCGCTAGCTTCCTCCAAAGCTTACCTATTCTGACTTATGATCGGTTTAGTGGGAACATGTGTTTGTGTGGTGTGTTCGGGTCACAATATCCGAACCATCTGTGACTTAAGTTACTCGTTCGAATAACAGAACGGTAATGAGTGTGTGTAACAAGCTTAACATGAGAGTGAACCATTCTCTAGGCTTCTTATGTTGTTTAACCCTTTTGGTTGTTATTGTGGGAAGTGTATTCACTAAGTATGTGAAGTTGAGCTATGCAATATTGTTGCTATGCCATATGTATATGTTGTGTGTTAAAATGAATGCCATGTCATCATGACAATTAGTTGCGTGTATCCCGGTAGCCGATGGGCTGCGCGTAAACCATACCAGCCAAGGGTTGCTGACCCCCTCGGGGGCTCCGTATTTTTACTGCAGGATGAGGATCGAGGAAACAGAGTGGTTATAGATCAAGGTTATGTCGTACTCTTGATTATTTTGGATGTTGAGCCCGGGATGCGCCTGTACTCCCGTGGTGTTATATTTTGGTACCGTTCGTGTAAAGTGACGGTAGTTACAGTGACAGTTTGTATTATATACTCGGTATGTTGGTTATGTATATATATGGTTGTTAGTACCTAATGCTCGGGAGTCTGATCATCAGAACGGTACACTTGTATTTATTTTGTCTTGTCAACCACGTAGGTGGTTGACGGCGTTGTAGCACCGAATCGTTTAGTTATAGTTTAGTTATTTTTTTCCGTTGCGATGTCTTTTAATGATAAGTTATTGGTAGAGGTGTTACAAAAGTGGTATCATAGCGAAGTATCACTCTGACTAAGTGAGCAGTTATGTAAAGGTTAACCACTAACTAAGTGTGGAGATACCTTGTTGTCGGGAAAACGTTACAACCGTTGGAACCGATAAGTGTGCAAGCACAATGCTAATGAATGTTCGTGTGAATTCAGATGTCAGGTAGACCACAAGGTCGAGGCCGCGGGCGCGGCATTGGTGATACTGGGAACCAGGGGGAGAACCCTACGGCACAAGTCATGGCCGATGCTGTAGTGGCCGCCGTAGCCGAGATGGTACCACAACTAGTAGCTGCATTTCAGTAGGGGCAACAACCCGAAGTTCAACCACCACCTCCACCGCCACGAGAGACCAACTGGGTCAAGGCGTTGGCAGACTTGAGACCCCCGTCGTTTCATGGGGAGACAAACCCACGTAAGCTGGAGGCGTACATCTCCGAGTTGTAGACCGCCTACGAGACCTTGGATGTGCCTGCTAGAGCCAAGGTCCATCTTGCGGCTTACTACCTGAAGGGATCGGCACAAAATTGGTGGAAGCTTGTGAGAGAGGACCGGATGGCGGATCCTCAGTTTGATGGAGAGAGTATACGGCTCTGCTGCGAGCTAAATATTATCCTGTGCATGTGCAAGAGGCTAAGCGCCTAGAGCTGGATAGTCTGAGGCAGGGGGATAAGATGTCGGTCGATGACTACTACACTGCCTTCACCGGCCTTATCCACCTGTTACCGGACCTGGGATACTCGAACCGGGTGCTGGTAAACCGTTTCTACAACGGTCTCAGCCACCGTCTTCGCTACGGGATGGGGCCAGCTGAGTATACTACCTTGCAGGTAATTAGAATACAGTGTGATGTGAATAAGTGTAATCCGTAAGTGAATATTAATGTGAGTTTGTGAGTATGTTTTGCGGGGCATGACTGACATCCTAAATCCAGGAGTGCTATCATGCCGCTGCTAAGGTTGAGATTACCGTCCGACTGAGGGACGAGGAGAATGCGCACAAGCGCAAGGCCACGAGCGAGGGCCAGAGTCTGCAGGGGTACGGGGGAGGAAAAAAGAAAAGAAGACCTACCCTCAGCCCCAGAAGAGTCAGCACCAGGGTGACAAGGGCCAAGCCCAAACCACCACAGCTGAGGAGCCACTGAAGCTCACATATGCATATGCGGCGAAACCCCTACGCTCTTACCTGCCTAAGGGTAATTATTTAATCATGTGTGACAAGTTGAAGTGTATGTTTTTAAGTTATGAAGTAAGTACTGATTGTGTACTGTGATAGCAGCTAGCACGGGTTCTGGACCGGAGCGCCACTACTATTGTAAGTGGTGTAACGGACACCACCCCGGCAAGGACTACAAGGGAAATGACGTGCAGTGTCGCTACTGCGAGAAGTGGGGTCACCGTGACTATGAGTGTTACCGGAACCCCAACAGCAGAGTCAACAAGCCCAAGGGGCAATGGAAGGGTAAGGCCACAACGACCATCGATGGCCTGAAGACGGCTAACCAGCCACCCACTGATCAGAGGAACACTGATTCCCAGAAGGGGAAGGCGTCGGGACCTAGCAAGGCCGCCCTGCATGTGGTGGACCGGTCGGAGGCGTCAGGGCCCTCTACTAGACCAGGTACCGCCTAAACTGTTGAGTGAAATAAGTGATTGCATACCGCATTTCATGCATGTGTGTTAGTGAGTCCAAGTGTACTACCATGTGAGTAAAGAATTAAAATATAATGTGAAATCACCTAAATAGGAAACTTGGAAATCTAGGAACCTTCAATATTTGTTATCCAATCCCACCCACACCAAACCCTGAAGAAACCACCATCAGCATCACCGACTTTCTAATGGAGCAATGTCAGGTCATCCAACCAGGTATGATACTTTTAAATGAATACCTGACACTGGAAGCACAAATCCACATCATCAGACGGTGCAATGAACTGGGAGCAACATCCGGAGGATTCTACACACCCGAATACCCGAGTGGATCGAGAATGAAATTGAAGATGATGTGCATGGGTAAGGACTGGAATCCTTACACCAAGACATATCAAGAGGTGCGAGCTGAAGATGGAGCAACGGTACCGATGATACCTGAGGAGTTCCTTGCGGTCGTTAACCACGCCGTGGGAATTGCTCACAAGTTGAAACGGATTCAATTCCAAGTGTTAAAGCAGATTTATGTATTGTGAACTTCTACCAGAAAGGTGGACGGTTGGGTTTACACCAAGATAAGGATGTGTCACCCGAGTCTCTAAGTAAGGGAGTACCCGTGGTGTCTTGGTCCATTGGTGATACCGCAGTGTTTATATATGGCGAGCAGAAGTGTGCTGATCTCGCAAAGAAGTTAGTACTGAAATCAGGAGATGTGTTAATCATGGGTGGGCAGTAAAGGATGCTATATCATGGCATCAGGAAGATCAAACTGAATACCGCACCGTCAGCAGTGATCAATGCCACACACATGAAGCCCGGACGTTTGAATTTGACCTTCAAACAGTTTTAAAGCCTTGTAAAATTATGTAATGTGTTAAACCAAAGTATGTTAAGGATGTTGTATGTGTTAGCTATGTCAACAGTGTAAACCAACGAATGTTGTAAAAGAGTGTGTTAATCAATAAAGTGGAGTTGTTCGAAGTATATCAACCGTGTTATTACCAAATACTTATTAGTTTGCCAATGACTTAGGCTGTGCACTCAGAACGGGAGGTATACTGGACGTTTGTAATGAGGCAGAAGCCGGCAAGAGCAACACAATCCTCACTGGTACCTTTCCAGTCAATGGCGTGGACGCTTCGATCTTGTTCGACTCCGGAGCCTCACATACATTTATATCGCTATCTTTTGCGAAGAGGCTGGGGTTAGACGGTGATGAGATGCCAGACTTCCTAGTCACTCTCCCGTCGAAAGAGCGGATCAGATGTACCCGCTACCACCGAGATGCTGTTGTACGAATTCATGATGAAGAGTTTCCGATCGACTTGATAGAGTTCGACGGACTTGGTTTGATGTGATTGTCGGGATGAACTGGTTGGAGCGGTACAAGGGCAGAATCCGGTGTGCCGAGCATCGTCTGCTTCTTCGGAGTCCGTCTAGGGTTACTATATCTTACCGCCAGTGGCCCAGGGAGCCTTCGACTCAGATCATCACCGCCATGGCTATGTATCGTGAACTACGACGAGGGAATGATGTATACCTCTGCTATGTCCAGGACATAGAGAGAGACCCAGAGTTTAGCCCAGATGTGCCGGTAGTGTTGGAGTTTCCTGATGTATTTCCTAAGCAACTGCCGGGCATGCCGCCAGCACGGGAAGTTGAGTTTGAAATTGATTTGGTTCCGGGCACCGGACCAATTGCAAAGGCGCCCTATCGTATGGATCCAGCAGAGATGACTGAGCTCAGGAGCAGCAGAGAGACCTACTCGACAAGGGATTTATCCGCCCTAGCGTGTCACCATGGGGAGCGCCGGTCCTCTTCGTGAAGAAGAAGGACGGTAGTCTCCACCTGTGTATTGACTATCGAGAGCTGAATGCAGTTATAGTGAAAACCGTTATCCTTTAACACGCATCGACGACTTATTTGATCAGTTGAGAGGAGCATCAGTGTTCTCCAAGATATATTTATGATCCGGATACCATCAGATTGCCATCCGTGAGTGTGACATTGAGAAGACCTCATTCAGAACCAGATATGGACACTATGAGTTTACGGTTATGCCGTTTGGTTTATCCAATGCACCAGCTAAGTTCATGGACTTAATGAACCGCTTGTTCCAAGATCAGTTGGACAAGTCAGTGGTAGTCTTCATCGACGATATTCTTGTGTACTCGAAATCGAGAGGTGAGCATGAAAGCCACCTGAGAAATGTGTTTCAAACATTGAGAAAGAATTAGTTATATGCTAAGTTTTCAAAGAGTGAATTTTGGTTGAACCAAGTATCCTTCCTTGGTCATGTGATTTCTGAGGCCGGGATCGCTGTTGATCCGGCAAAGATTGATGTAGTGTGCACCTGGCCTAGGCCAAAGACAGTTACCGATATCAGGAGCTTCCTCAGTCTAGCAGGATATTATAGGAGGTTTGTGAAGGACTTCTCCAGTGTCTCGAAGCCGATGAGTTCCTTGATGAAGAAGGATGCACCATTCGAGTGGACAATCGACTGTGAGAGTTCTTTTCAGAGTCTCAAGGATGCTCTGACATCTGCACCAATTCTGACTATACCAGATGGTCCAGATGGTTTTGAGGTCTATTGCGACGCATCAGGCAGAGGTATGGGTTGTGTGTTGATGCAACACGGGAAGGTCGTAGCATACGCCTCCCGACAGCTGAAGAAGCATGAAGAGAACTACCCTACCCACGATTTAGAACTGGGTGCCATTGTCTTCGCATTGAAGATATGGCGACATTATTTGTATGGGGTAAGTGTGACAATTTATTCTGACCACAAAAGTTTAAAATACTTGTTCACTGAGAAGGAGTTGAACATGAGACAAAGAAGGTGGGTTGAGTTTCTAAACGATTACGACATCAATTTACAGTACAAGGAGGGAAAAGCAAATGTGGTAGCTGACGCATTGAGTCGCCGAGCACACTCTCTCCATTCGCTAGTCTCTCATACTAGCTTGGTTGAAGAGGTGCGGAGTGCTCAGATGACAGATCAGTATATGTTGGAGATCAGGCAGAAGCTTATTGATGGCACATTCGAGGGTCAGAAGTACGACTTCAGACTCCATGATGATGACCTAATTAGGCTGAATGGCCGACTGTGTATTCCGAGGAGTAGCGCTGAATTGAAGGAGCGCATACTGAGTGAATCCCACTATTCTACGACTTCGATTCACCCCGGAGCTTCAAAGATGTATAAGGACATGAAACGTTATTTTTGGGGGACTGGAATGAAAAAGGATGTAAATGATTATGTATTGAGGTGTCTCACTTGCCAAAAGGTCAAGTTTGAGCACCGACGGCCTGGTGGCATGGTACAGCCAATGCCAGTGCCTGAGTGGAAGTTCCATGACATTTCTATGGACATCGTAGTAGGGCTTCCGCCTATAAGGGGAGGTCTGAATATGATTTAGGTTGTTGTTGACCGACTGACCAAGGTGGCTCGATTCATACCGATGAAGGACACCTGGAAAGTGGCAAAACTAGCAGAGCTGTTCGATAGAGAGATTGTAAGACATCATGGGGTACTAAAAACAATTGTGTCTGACAGGGATACCAGATTCCTCTCAAGGTATTGGAAATCCACACGGGAAGCGCTTGGTACCGAGCTGAAGCTAAGTACAACGTTCCACCCACAGACAGATGGTCAGAGTGAGCACACCATCCATACACTTGAGGATACGTGCATGTGCACTTGATTTTCAGACCAGCTGGATTGATAAGTGACATCTGATCGAGTTTAGTTACAACAATAGTTACCATGCTTCGATCAAGATGTCACCCTTCCAGGCTTTGTACGGTAGACCATGCCGCATGCCATTATGCTGGGATGAGTCGAGTGAGACGGTCATTATAGGAACAAGTTCAAGCAGAAGTACGCCAAATCCGGGCTAACATGAAGGTAGCTCAGGATAGGCAGAAATCGTACGCCAATGTGCGCAGACAGGACCTGGAGTTCGCCGTGGGCGATCAGGTATTTCTTAGGGTATCCCCCATGAAGGGAGTATTTCGTTTTGGCCAGAAAGGCAAGTTGAGCCCGAAATATGTGGGGCCTTATGTTGAGACGGAGCGGATCGGCCCGGTAGCTTACAGACTTGATTTACCTGCCGAGCTGGGCAAGGTACATGATGTATTTCATGTGTCCCAGTTGAAGAAATATGTCTCATCCGTCTCATGTGCTTCAGCCTGAAAGGCTAACCTTAGAGCCGACCATGCGATCAGTGGAGACTCCGGTACGGATTCTGGATACTAAGACTCGAGACACTGGCCATAAGTCTGTGAGACTGGTGAAGGTCCTCTGGTCTAACCAGGACGTCGAGGAGGCCACTTGGGAGCTGGAAGATAAGATGAAGGCAAAGTACCCATCATTGTTTACTTCTTAGTATTTGTATGTATAGGGTATGGGGCTTACCCCTATTTTAAGGGGGTAGAGCCGTTTCGGTTATGTGTGTACGATGTGTATTTAAATACATCGTCTATGTTATGTTGTCATGTTACAGACCGTTGTGTCTGTATGATGTTATGTAAGTATGTTGATGTTGTTGTATGGACCTTGTGTCCGATGTTATGTAAGTATGTTGTTAATGTTATTATGGAGATATTGTTTTATATGTATTCTCGTGTTCTAATATTTAGGATATGTGGAAGTATGAACTTTGAGGACAAAGTTCTTTTAGGGGGGGTAGATTGAAATACCCCAAACCTTAGTATGTTGTTTAAACATTTAAATATGGTATATTAAGACTAAAAAGAGTCTTAGAAACATTAGTAAACAATTTAAACAGTAGAAAACACAAATAAATGCCTTAAAGTCAATTAGGGCTAAAATGTGCTCTAAGCTTGGAATAAGCTTGGTTAAGACCTAGTGAGCTTACCAAGACCTTTTTTATATACTAAGAACATATTAAACCAATTACCAAAGAAAACCAAGCTTGAAAACATGTTAAAACACAAAATGTGCTTTAAGGAGTCTTAAAGCACATTTTTGAAAAACTGTCTTGTAAATGAGTTTTGAATGGAAAAATGTCCATCATTACTCTTTAATTAATATGTTTACTACTTAGTATCACATTTCGAAGTCTATATCAATGGGAAATCAAAAATTTCACATCTATGTGCCTTGTTTTAGTGAATAGTAACTAAAATAAGCAAGTTTATAGCATAAGTCAAATAAGTAAGTTATTGGTCAACAAGGACTAAAATACCCCTAAGAACATTAAGGGGGCCGGTTTTCTTAGTGGTGAGTCACCACTCTTGTTAGCTTGTTAAACAAATAAAGAGTGACTACTTAAGTTACTATTTGCTTTAACATATAAATATCGCCTAAAAGCAAACTCAAACTTCATTCTCTTATTTCCCTCTTCATTTCCCACGGCTCCAACCTCTCTTCTATCTCTTCTTCATTCTCCATTCACGGTTTTGCAATAGTACCACACACAACTCCATCTTTGACCTCTTATATCTCCTAGCTCACTTTGCCAAATCAAAAAAAAATTAAGACCACCATTCTCTTTGTCTCATCAAGCTCTTCAACTTCATCCTTTCAAAATCTCAAGAGCTCCATTTTGGTTCCAAGAAGAATCTCCATGGAAGGAGCTTGAGCTCACCTTTTCACATATTATTGTTCTCCTTTGCTTCTGGGTAAGGAAACTCAAAGAAAAACTCCACTTCCTTCATGTTTTTATGTTGTCCGAAAATCACCACTAATGGTGCCCTTACCTTGCTTTGTTTTAGCTTCATTTGAATCTTCCAAGGGCTTGGTGGAGTCCTCTCTTGCTTCATATCCAAACTCTCTTTTGTATCCAAAGTAAAACAACTATCTTAATGTTTTAAAACAATGTATAACCTACGGTTTACAATGAAATGAAGCATAAAGCTTGTATACTCATTTTATCATTTGTATAATGTTTAGAAGTTGACAAGCAACTAAAAGCCTTGCCGATTTAGTCAAGGAAACAAGGAAGAGTTTGTGGGGAAAAGAGGTAAATGTGCTAACCTAATGTGGTTTAAAGTCTTAGGAGAAATGAGCTTATATTGCTTGTTAAAATGGTTTAAAGAGCCAATGGTGAATGACTTAGTAAAATGTCCTCAAGGAGACTAGTAAAAACATATGTGTTGTTGAGTGTATTTGCAGGTCAAAGGCAAATATATTATGGAAATTCAGTGTTTATGGTTTGTGCATCTTAAGGGCCTAAGAGCGATGCTATTTAAGGGCCTAAGTGCCATGCAATTTAAATTATGCACTATATTGTGATGTAGTGTTAAATGAGTGAAGTTTTGTGTACAAGAATGTTCTTGATGGATTTTAGTGTTCTTGGATGTTTAATGGTGAAAGCAATGTGTTTTGGCTTGGTAATGTTCTAGGAGAACCCATGTCGAAATTTAGATACTGTATAAGAAGCTTTAAGTGTTTTGTAACACCCCAACCGTTAATCTCGTCATTACCTCTAAAACCGATTCTAATTACTCTTACTCACGCAGCGGAACTCTAATCACAACGAGGGGTGAAACAACGCCGTTAGCCACCCATGTGGCTAACCTGGCCTAACTCTCATACAGTAACGGTCTGATGGACTGGAACAACCGAATTCACAACACAAATACAATACTCGAATCATTTCTTTACTATACCGAGTCTACAACAAATGGATGCCGACAACATATTCGGTCTTACACCTCCTTCAATACATAAGTAATTAAACTACTACCCATGTAACCCACCGACCCCGTCCTACTCTCGAACGGTAACATCTTCGGTGTACCTGTAAAATAAAAGCATCGCCCCTAGGGGCTCAGCTTAACGCTGCATATGAAATTCGCATACCCCGAGCGCTAACCGGGGTACGCCGACCACTTAGTCGGATATACATGGAGTTCATTTTAGTCAAACAACATGCATCAAGGCAATACAATAAATATGTGTATTACACAAGGAATCTACATCCAATCACGGAACACGATTCCTAACTAACATAACAAGGTTGTTAGTGGTATCTGGTTACTCTTAGGCCTTGAGGGTTATTCCTCACTATGCCTTGTTTACTTATTCAATACCTCACCCGCTCTCTCGGGTTACTTAATCAAATTCACACCCATTCTCTTGGGCTACTCGTACTATACTCACCCACACTCTCGGTTACTTATTCTCATTATCTTACCCATACTCTTGGGTTATTTATACTCATTATCTCACCCACACTCTTGGGTTATTTATACTCATTATCTCACCCACACTCTTGGGTTATTTATACTCATTATCTCACCCACACTCTTGGGTTATTTATACTCATTATCTCACCCACACTCTTGGGTTATTTATACTCAAGCTCTTGTAGATTCTCGAGACACTACAGGTCTCCTACGTCACGCTTGTTACTCTTATACATACTTAGGCCAAAACTCATGGCTCTCTAGCATAGTCTTACTTCCCCGGTTTCGACCCTACTCTGGGTCTAGCATGGTGGGAAGGTTCAACTAGCTCACGGAACTCTCTCTTAGTTCCTATCTCTTTTACTTAGGTCCGACTACTCTCGGACTACTCTCGTTCCCATACTCTCCTCTCTCGGAGTTATAATAATATCATGTATATTAGTCTAGAAGCATCACTCTCGATGTTTCTAATGACTTGGGAACATTACTTTTGTAACACCCCTCTCAATAGTCACGATATAATCTCTCACGTAGCAATAAATAAAACGTCTCGCAGCGGAAAAACAAATAACCATTACAAAACTCACTCGGGTGTCACCGCCGTTACTCGCCCATGCGAGCAACGCAGCCAAACTACATCCAACTTCCAATACAAATAAACTGCTAACCGCAGTGATAACGAGAAACTCCTATACATCACACTAAGTCCATAAACCATAACATCGACAAGTGAGCGTCTACCCAATCCTGAAAAATACATAACCTTACCATAAGACCATACACCATCTTCATTACTATACACATCTCCAATTACCCTGTTCCTGTTCTTCAGCTCCGACAATGATCAACAACCTGAAATGGTGTAGTATCAGCGATAGACGCTGAGTATGCCGGGGCTGGACCCTAATGGTCACTTGTCATTTAAACCATCTTATTAATAGATTGGTTTCATGCTTTTCCTTCTTACAGTTATAATCAAAACTGAAGCATAAATGTATAATATACATAATCAACCATCCAAATATCCATAAACATTTGTCATCCATCCAAACTAAACATTCATAGAATATTTCAAATAACATTTGTATATCGAACGTATCGAGCAATAACAATTTAATGTACCATGTACATTCGCCGTAGCGTACAGTTTTCATATTTAATTTACCTTAGCCTTGTAGGCTCCATCCAACCATCAACACACAATAAATAACCACAAGTATAACCAATGAACAACAAAGCGAAACAACGAGAATAATAAACAAGTATTAAGTCTCGTCCATAGTATTGTTCGCCACTGTATAAGTCTCAATTGTTTTAGTTGTTCAGTTATACCTAGTGACAATGTCTCGTTAAAACGACATGTCTCTAGTTACCCATATATTATGGCGGGTCACCCACGGCAGTAGCCACTCCAACGGTAGAGTCTCCGACCAACGAGCCATTCTAGCTCACGGGAAATTTTCTTGATACTTACGGACCCGTACGTGACATCCTGGTATCGTTTTTGTGATCACAGCGCGCACCAAGAGCCACATCCTCTTGGCTTTACTTCCATTCCATTAATTAATTAATTATACCATCGCATCGCATTACCAAATTTTCTAACACAGCAGACTAAGGTCATTAGTCCAATCCGGAGTCTGTAAACTCGGGATCCAGTGTTAGATACGAGAGCGGCGTATAGAAAGGCCAATGCTCCGTATAAAAGTCTCAGATAATATGTATATGTTATTATCATAGTGCTACAACGTTTTACTTACGTTCCTTATATTTCATATAAGATAGCACCATAGCCGCTAGTTCGTTTTATATATAGGTTCATATATACGAACCAATACTGTTAACTCAACAACAGTAAATAATAAGCAGCTATAAATATACAATTCATGCATATTAATTATCACATTCAGACAAACAATCTTATCACAGATCACACAGAAGTCTGAACTGAGGAAGCCCTCAGAGACAATCCGAGACACATAACAACATACAAGTTATATCAACCAAATCCGAGCCCAAGGAGCAACCTTAGGACAACTCGGATCAAACCCCTTTACATACCGTTCACCCTGACTGTATTACGGTGGAGTATGAATCAGCAAGATCCTACGCTCCGTGTAGTCCGTTAGCTCGTCAAGCGTCCTTGTCAGAAGTATACTCTAAACGGTAATAAAACTATAAGTCAGTCTCCATGACTAACTACATCCGGTATTTCCGAATTATAAGTAACCCCGACAGTTCACCCCTGTTTTCTACAGTTGTTTGTTACAGGTTTTTCTAAACAGTCGGCTTTGTTACTTAAAACGCGTACGTCAAAACTATTTCAACTGTAAAGTCTAATTCCTTATATTTCCTTTAATCTTATCCACATCTAGTTTAGGTGCGTAACCTATAGTTGCATGTATGCATGCATTCTTATTTATATATTTTTTTCCATCATCCATTATAATTTTTGTATTTCATTACCCATTATCTTAGCAAAATTCATAGCTTATAGTTTGTAACTATATTTTTTTTCCAAATAACCACCACCATTAAATCATAAGGTTTCCAACCAATATATTTTATCCACCTTATATATATTATTTCTTGTGTATGTATATATTTTTTTACCACGTAGGTAATTCTCATGAGTTTCATAAACTCTTGTATTTTATGTTACATTTATCATCTTTTATTGGATGATTATTCCCATTAGTTGTATTATATTATACAACTTATATTAAGATTATTATCCTAATATCATGTAACATCTTATGTTGTATAATTACAACTCCTAAGGTTTATTCCATAAACACCTCAGTTTATAAATCTCATTTATTTATAGTTTGTCACATTATTTTATGTGAGTGCCCTTCCTTATATTAATTCCATCTAAACCATATCATTGTCATAACATTTATAACATCATAGACCTTAGTTTAAAATTCATCTTTCAACTCTTATTAACTCAGTATAGCCCTTAACTTAATTTAAATTCCGTTTTGACCACATAACATTATGTAACGTTATACCATATACTAATATCATACTATGTGATATTTTTATTCCCTTTAACTTATAACCTATAGTTTTTATACAAAACTATTTATTATTGCCTCTTAGGCACCATAAGAAAATCTTATTCTTTTCCGTAAACCATAGTTTCCTTTATTTACAAAATCACCCCTTTTTTTTACCATGTTATATATACCATTTAATATAACATTTCTAACTTATAAAAGAGTATAACCTATGGTTATTTTTTGTAAATTCCGAACAGCCCTTGTGCTATTCTATAATTGCCATTTGGCCCTATTTATAACATATAGTTCTTCTATATCATTAAAACCATATTTATACACATATCTTAATAAATTCTCTTAATAATTCTATAAATCACCAAATTCCACCAAAGGGTTATAAATATCCTTATTAACCCATATACTTTTGATATTTACCATTCCACCATCTATTTTTCTCCAAAGTGTCATAATGACATAATAACTATATATTATACATATATAGTTCATTTTAATTCCAAAATCCACCAAATAAATTCCTAAAAATTCCTAATAGCCCATGGGTGTTTAAAATACCATTTTACACCCTTAATTTTCGGTAATAACATATTCACCACATATGTTATAAAAATATTACCATTAAATACATAACCTATTATAAAACCTTAAATAAGTTATCTAACTTATTTATTTTTGGTCAAAACCTAGCATATGGTCAATGTTGACCACCTTAATATTTCCTTGACCACCAATTCCTTATAATTACGGTTTAGTACCCAAACTTTCTAAAATTCACCATTTAACCCCAAAACTTTATAAAATCTTATAAACTTTATTTTAACTCCTTTTTAACTCTAATTTTCGGCTTTATTTTTCTAAAGTCCCTAAATTTAATTTAATTACACTATAACCCCTTATTCATTTCGGTAATAATTATATACCACCTAAACTTAAATAAAAGCTTGTAAATGCATAAATAAAATGGCCTAAAATACATGGCCTTATTACAAACATTGTCTTGCAAAATAAATTACACATAAATGTCCCAAAAATACATATAAATTTCGGCCTCACCATATAATTTTCATTTATTTACCAAACTTCCACACAATGTCTTAAATTTGACATTTATGCTTGTTTAATTAGTTGTAAAATTTATTAAACCATTCCTTAAACATTTTAAGGTCAAACAAGACCTTATTTTACCTCTTCACTCACGGCAATTAATATACACACACTTAAACTTGTGTTAATGTATCAAGTTATGGTTTTAAGTGATTTATACCTTGATTTAGCTTAGGTAAAGCCTTGTTTGGGTTCGCCACCTTAAGGAGAAATTCTCCACAGCTTGTTTTACATGTTTTCAACAGAAACCAAGGCCTAGTTAGTCTCCAAGAAAGATCTAACCATAAGAAGTAATTTAATGTAAGATTTAAGGCAAAAATCACCTTAAGAATGCAAGGAGAGTTCAAGATGGTTTCGACCTGAATCAAACACACCACAAGGTGTTAGATCTACTATATTGACATAGGAAATAGCTAGATCTCAACAAGCTGCCTTGTTATTAGGTTTTACCTTGGAAAAATGCCTTAAAAGAGGGTATTTCCTTTGGATCTCGGCCACCTTTGCTCCAAATGGCTAACCAGGAGATTCCACATGAAAATCAGAAGAAGATGAGGCTATGACCAAAGTTTCACAGCCGAACTTGAAGGGAATCAAAAGATATGAGCTTAAAGCACATTTTTACCTTAAAATGAGATTTTGAGCAACCTTGGTCTCTAAACTTGTTTCATTCGAATTTGATTGATGTTCTAACCTTTAACACTGAGAATAAGCCATAGGAACTGATTAGTCACGAGATCTAAGCATAGGTGGTGAAGAGATGAAGAAAAAGAGCCAAAAACAAGCCTTAAACCATTAATTCGAAGCTTAGAAGTTAGGTTTACCTTCCCAACTGAAGAAGTTCGGTTGAGAGAGCTTGGGAGAGCTTGGAGAAGCTGGTTCACCGAAATGAATGCAGCTAGGAGAGAGAGAGTGACTAGAATGGCTAATATTTGATTGAAAATGCATTATTGATTAATTTATTGTCTCATTATTGGAGGTAACTCATCAAAGAGATAAGGAGGGGACATGGGGTCGTCTGATTGAAGAGAAAGGAAAGCTCCCACGAATTGAGGTTTGATTGATCAAATAATGGAGCCTAAAGTGAGTGTATAAACTAATAAAAGGCAAAAGTAGCCTTAATTTAAGGAGACTTATTTAAGTCTTGTTTATTGTATTGGAAGTGACGAAATTTGACTCCCCCAGCCTGTGTATGTCGACCTCATGTGGTCCAAGGGGTCAAACTTTGACCTCTTGACCATTCTAGTCAATGTTGACTCAAGCGGGCCCCCTTTTAGGGTTTTATTAATATTTTAATATTAAATTTGTAAAAATTCGTAAATTTCTGGAATTAAATTCCTAATATCATATAATATGATTTTATTATATTTAAAGGTATTTATAACCTTTTAGCTCATTTAAAACCAATTTAGAAGACAATTTCACAAAAACGTGCTTTAAGGAGTTTTAGCGCACATTTTGTGTTGCCTGGTGTTTCTGAGCTTGGTTTTCTTCGACAACGATTTTATTGTGTTCCTTACATGATATTTGATCATGGTATTCAATTTTATATCATTTAGTGGTCATTAGACCTTTAAGGTATTCTTAGAGCTTATTTTTTCCCTTTTGACCTTGAAGCATGAAAGTGCTTTTTCTTTGTGTTGGAGTGTTGCCCAACAATTATAATATGTTTAGTAATGTGTTATATACTTAGGACAAATTTTTAGGTCCTAAGAAGTTCATTTGGGTATTTATTTACCCTTAACAGTCAAAGGGTGCAACATCTTGTTTTGTGTTGACCACTGTTGTTCTCAGTTGACTTTTAAGGCGTGTTTAGGCCTTAATTAATGTGATTAGATATTTAATCCATGTTCAATAGGTTTGGGGTATTTCAGTTATCTGTGACAGCCCAGACAAACAGCCCACATGTGTGATATTGTCCGCTTTGGCACGCAGGCCGCACGGATTTGTTCCTGGGGTTTCGCCCCAAAACGCGTCACACAAGGGAAGAGTATCCCCACCCTAATAAGGTATGGTTCGTGCTCTCTCCCGATCGATGTGGGAGGTAACACCACGCCAGGTGTTACACCCTACCCCCCTTAAGGAGCCCAGTGCCCTCACGGGCTCACTGGACCCACACCGACCTGGGTCTGGCTCTGATACCATCTGTGACAGCCCAGACAAACAGCCCACATGTGTGATATTGCCCGCTTTGGCACGCAGGCCGCACGGATTTGTTCCTGGGGTTTCGCCCCAAAACGCGTCACACAAGGGAAGAGTATCCCCACCCTAATAAGGTATGGTTCGTGCTCTCTCCCGATCGATGTGGGAGGTAACACCACGCCGGGTGTTACAACTTTAGTTCGGTTAATCTTAGGTTTTAGAGTTACCCATACTTTTACTTTACTCATACTTTCGGTTACTTGCATATACCAGGTAAAATCCTCATATGGGAGGTCGACCATGTTTCAAGGAAGTTACTAACCCCTCAGGTCTCTTTTACCTTCTTCACCGGTTCACATCTTCGAACTATCTTAAATCCTCTTGAAGGAGGTTCACTTATCTTTCCACTCTCATTTGTTTCGTGGATTGTTTCAATGTGGTTTTCTAACCATTATCGGGTATTTACTCAACCCGTAATTCTCCTCACATTCTAGGGAGTTCATATGTTTGCGTTATCGTTATACTTTAACGGATAGTTCGTGTGTTTGCACGTTTTCGTTATCATAAGCGTCGACCCGATCTATGGGTCTCTAGCCAAACGTTACTCACTACGAGTCGGTCCATTCACTATGTTAGACCACACCGGCATACAAGTATGTTAGCTCATTCAACATACAACAAGGCATACATAATCAAACAAGGGATTATTTTCATGCTTTAATCTTGATTAAGCCGGCACACAAACACACAAATCAACGTAACTCGGTTAGCACGCGGAGTATGAGAAAATCATACCTTTCACCGGGGGTTTTTACTTTTACTGTGTCATCTCACCTTGCTAGGGTCACACACGATCCTCTGATAATGTTTCAAACATTAATATTAATACTAAGTGTAGACACCAAAAATTCTCACCCATCTCATATTGAAAAAAAAATGCTTCTAGAAACAAGGCGGTCGTCCCGTTTTCGATCAAATGAATTTCTTTTTACCGACATTTAAACCTCACATTCCTATGGAAGAGGAGCACGAGCTTTTTGTCGTAATCTGTTTTTGACTGACTTCATTTCGTATACTTATTTTGCTGCTCTCGTTTTAAAATTTTTCACAGTTTTGTTATTACCTTATATTATTTTTATGTACTCGATCGATTTATACCTTTTTGTTATTATTATTTCCTTTTGATTTCCCCCGCTTTATCATCGTTATTTTCATTATTTCATGTGTCCTTTTTACTACTATTATTTCCATTTATTTTAAGTGTTTTATCTTCATTACGAGCATTAATTTTCATTATTTCATGTACATGTGCTATTCTTTTATTTTATATCTCATTACTTTTTTGAATCTTATTTTTATTGTATTTCATACTTTCGTGTCATTAGATTAATCTTCTCACCTTTAGTGCGCATTTCTTTGGAATTGGTAGCTTTTCTTTTTTTCAGAAGAATTACCCAGTCGAAATCGGGACTCTTGTATCTTTCTTCTCATGAGTACACTGAAATCTAATCTAGCATAACTGGTTAGAACACTCTCGGACATAACCCATGGGTCTCGGGTTCGATTCTTGGCACGAGCGAAGGTTTGCTCTTTTATTTTGCCTTAACTCGCGATATGGCTCTTCTTTTATTTCGTCGCTCCACTTACTGAATATTGTCCTAGCTCATCCGGTAGAGAGCGTGAGAAGAAGTCACTAGGTGCCGAGTTCGAAACTCGGTGGAAGCTTTTTGTTTTGAAAATCTCAAATTTTGTAAATGTTGGACTCTCCCGGTTTGGGTCCGTTTTAATTCCTAAAAAAGGCCCACATTCATCTAGTGAAACCCTAGTGGGCCACATGTTCACCCACCCCATTCTCACATTATAAAACATTCTAAAAACCCTACAGTATCACGGACGCTTTTGATCGAGCCGACACAGATCCCCATCATTCTCATTCCTTCCCCATCATTCTCATTCTTTTTGTCTGCCCATCCTTCGAAATCTCGAGAAAAACCCAGACCCCTCTTCTTCCCCTCAAACTCTTCACTCTCCAAAGCTCATCACACCCATCCACTACTGTCTGATTACCCATTCGATGAATTTGGCTTCTCCCAACTTAGAGTATCACTTCTCTTACGCACGTCTACATTTTCGCTTTCGCTTCCTTCCAACCTCCTTACGCTTAATCTCTCCTTTGTTAATTTGTTTCCTTTCCCCGCTTTTCACTTTCCGACCATCACCAGCTTTCCATTTATTTCGAGATTTTATGAGGTCCGTTCTTAAACCCTTCCTTCACCACGCAATTCGCTTCCAGCTATCAGTCCCTCCAATCGCGCCCCCATCTTCTTCTTACTACCTATTTTCTACTCATCTTCGCTGTTTTCTTCGCATCCTTGTTCGATTCTCGTCTGTTCCCGTTGATTCTGATTTTCTCATCCTTTCACTCTTTTTCATCCCCTTAGTATTTCTTTCCTTCTGAGGTCATCTTAATTCCTTAAGTGGATACACGACTTTTCCTCCTTCATCATCCTACCGGTTCCGTTCACTCATCCATTCCTATCAATCCATCTATTCTGTCAAATACTGGCAAATTTCATCCCCTCTCCCCATCTTCCTCTCACCACCCTGTTCTCCATGCTTTGCCGAACCTGCCTTTTTTCCCGTATCACCTTCCTCTTTTTTCCTACCAACAATCACCTTGTTCATCCTCCCCATATTGTTTCCCTGCCAAATGACATTTTTATCTCTTCCCAACTATCAGGATCTCCATTCGTCTTGAATATTTCCCCTTCTCCCATTTTTCTCTCATTCGATTACCCTTCGCATCTTCTTCTTTCCCCTTCATGACTTCTATCCCTTCCCTCTCCGTTCCTTTCGTTCTTGACACTTTTCCAACTATAGTCTTCTTTCCCCATACACCATCCCTTCCTCTCCTTCTCTTTATTTTCTTCCTTCTTTCTTAGCCTCCCATCTCTTGTCAATAAAAACTTGGCAAACTTTCTCCTTATCGCTTGAACATATTTGATTTGTTTTTCTGCATCACCTGAGAATGTCATCTCTTTATTTTTATTTCCATCTCTTCCTTATTCCTCGGATTTCTTTCGAAATTATACTCTAACTTTGGGTTTCGTTTTCACAAGTCGATACTCCGATGTACCATTTTTTTTCATCGCTTTTTACGATGTTTTGACTAAAACTCTTTAACTCTGATTCCTACTGCCTTTCTTTTTTCACGTAGAAAACACATGAGATTCCTCAAGAGAGCTACGGTTTCCCTTCAAAGTTCTTTATTGCGTTTTTGTTTTTGGTCTTCTTGTTTGTTTTTTTGTGTTGTTTTTTTTGAAACCCAAATTCACGAAATGTCTCGATTAGTCCTCATTCGATTTCATTTGGCTTCGGTCACCAGAGAGTAAGTGGTATAGACTTTCGTTACGCACGGTCTCTGATTTCGCTCCCTTTCTGCAATTGCTCCTCTTACGCTTAATCTCATTGGATGCGTTCCTAATCATTTCCGCTTTTCAATTCGTGAAACCCTGAACGGAACTTCGAAATCTATTTCGAGAGTTTGATTCAAAGGGGTGATGTTCTCATGGCCACCGTCCGTCTTTTACTTAAAATCCTGCCATTTCGCTTTCGGTTATGGGCATGGCGTTTTTCTAGCGTCGGTTTGTAAATGGCGAGCCATAAGCCTTCTGTTTCTACCTTGTTTGATGAACTACAAATACTGGGCCTGTATGGACTTTGAAGTCAACGAACCTGGAAGATCGGACTTTGGGTGCAGTTCTACTTATCGGGGCATTCTGCCGATTCTGATATGTTCATGCCGTTAGATCCGCTGGTTGAGCGTCGCCTATTGTTGGGGTCGGAGACTGATTTTTTGTATGAGTTTTCATCTATATTCTGTAACATGATGAACTGTCCATCTCCAGTTACCTTCCCGTTTATTATCAAATATTGGACAAATGGGACCTCGTCCAGTGTGATTCTGTCCATCCCTTTATATGTTGTTTCAGATTTGAAGTGAGCGAACTGGTCCTTCCAGCATGGTTTAGCT
This sequence comes from Limonium bicolor, assembly GCA_023374045.1. Lineage (NCBI taxonomy): Eukaryota > Viridiplantae > Streptophyta > Magnoliopsida > Caryophyllales > Plumbaginaceae > Limonium > Limonium bicolor. The sequence continues at coordinate 304,831,094 of CM041780.1, forward strand.
TTCTCTAACCTGCTCTGTGATTGCTACTAACAATCATCCTCTATGGCCAGAAGCGTATCCAAGTGTTGTTCATTTTCTTTTCCTCTCATGATAACGCTTCCGTATGCGATTTTACGTTTCACATATGTTTGTTTTAGTTGAGCAGGAGGAATCTGTTCCCAAACTCCAAGGATGTTCACGCTTGTTCTCACAGGAACAGAACCCCCAACTCATTCCTAAGCTTCGTACTTTCTGTTTAATTTCTTCAAGTCTCTGTTGACCGAGAGGATATATTGCTAATCCCTTTGTCTCTGTTCATGGGTTTGACCTTGCAGGAAACTTAGTCTTCTTCCTGGTACACCATTCCTTAAACCGAAATGCTTCTGTGTTGTCTGTGTGAAGTTAGTTGCCTTTCTCTGTGTCTGTAAAAACTATGGCAATATCGGTTCTGGTTATCGCTTGAACATATTGGAGTTCTGGTATTTGATGTTTCTGGTCTTAAACACATTTGAGAATTAATCATTGCTCTTTATTTTTTTTTCCATCTTCGCTTGAGCATTTGAATTCCTGATTAGGGTTTCAACTGTCGAATTTGAGTAAGAAAAATAAATGGGTGGTTCGTGTTCACAAGTGGAAATAGGCTCGAGATTAGCTCGGTGTTTGACTACCATTAGGGAGTGTTTATGATATTGGTGACTATGATGCTCTGAAAACTTGATCTTCTGTTTTGGTCGCGAAACTTTGTTTGATCGCTGAGAGATAAATAAGGAGTGGGAATAACAAAATGAATTAGAAACCCCACGTTAGGATTCACAGGGTATATTAGCTTTCGTTTCTGAACAGGACTGTCTCTGGATTAAGCTTTGTTTTAAGTTGCTAATCAACTCAGAGTTCATTCTAGGTTTGTATATAGCTGTCTTCTGTATACTTATTGCTCCCTTTATTACCTGCAACTTTATTTGCCACCAAAAGATAAAAAAAAAAGAGAGAGGAGAGTAATAATGGATTAGCAACTCGGCATTAAGACCACTATTGTTTTTGAATTGGAAGGTTAGAGTAGCCAAATTTTTAAAACTTGGGTCTGACATCTAGACAGCTTTAGGATTTGCTTTCATGTGTATAACTATACCGCTTTTGAAACTCTCATTGGATGCGTATAACCTAAGCTTTTGGAGTTCATGTCTACACGTATATAATCTGTTTTACTAGACGGGTTCTGAAATTCATTCTGGCACATATCTATGATTCTGATGGCTTTTGAAATCCATACCCATGCGTGTTGTTCATTTATTTAATCTCTGAAGCTCATGACTACCTGTTCGTTTATGTGGTTGATTCTTTTCCTTGCCATGGGCTGGTTCTGTTTGGGCTGGCGTATACAACAACCCAAATGTAATTCTTTTTCAGTTTCAGTCCATAACTAGCCAAACTGGGCTAGGACAGGTGGCCTTAGATAGCCCACTAGGTTGACCTTTTAGTGGGCCTTTGAGGCCCACTTTAGAAAAGCTCTAGGTTTGGGTATCCTCAATGCATACGGGTCCTAGACACGGTCCATTCGAGGAATACCCGTTTCCCTTAAAACTTTCCAAATCATCCCCTAATTTCAGAATAAATGTACAATCAACAAAAATCCAATCCATTTGTAAATCCGAACATTTCTTTAGGCATGACTTAAACCTAGTTTCAAACTCTTTTTTTCAGAAATCTTTTTTTTAAAGCCCAAATCTCCAAAATTGGGCCCAATTCCATCAAGCCCAGCCACTTCCTGTCCGGCCCATTTCTCAGTCCAGCCCACAGCCCCAGCCAAGAAACAGTGAATCCAGCCCAAACCACCAACCCGGCCTAATTTGGCAGCCCAGTCTGAAGCCCACTCGATTTCGGCCCAAGGCCTAAACTCAAAACCCACCCGAACCCCAAGGCCCGAGGCCCAAATTTGACCCATCACCCACTCGGCCCACTACTCCCAACCCGGCCCACTACTTCCAAACCCGGCCCACTACTTCCCAAACCCGGCCCACTACTTCCCAAACCCGGCCCAATACTTCCCAAACCCGGCCCACTACTCCTCAAACCGGCCCACTACTTCCCAAACCCGGCCCACTACTCCTCAAACCCGGCCCACTACTTCCCAAACCCGTCCAGTACTTCCCAAACCCGGCCCAGTACTTCCCAAACCCGGCCCACTACTCTCAAACCGGCCCACTACTTCCCAAACCCGGCCCAGTACTTCCCAAACCGGCCCACTACTCCCCAAACCCGGCCAACTACCCGTCACACGCGACCCAGTACTCCTCGAACCCGGCCCATCACAAAGACCGGCCCAATACCCACGGCCTAAAACCCAGAAAGCCCAAGGCCCAAAATAAAACCCAAGGCCCAAAATAAAACCCAAGGAAAAAATAAAACCCAAGATAAAATAAAAGGGCCCAACCACACCGAAAAAAAATAAAACCCAAGGCCCAAAAAAAAAACTCCCAAATTAAAAAAAATAAAAACCCAAGGCCAAAAAAAAAAACCCAAGGCCCAAAATAAAACCCAAGGCCCAAAATAAAACCCAAGGAAAAAAACGAAACCAAGGCCCAAAATAAAACCCAAGGCCAAAATAAAACCCAAGGCCCAAAATAAAACCCAAGGCCCAAACCGAAAACCAAGGCCCAAAAATAAAGCCCAAGGGTCAAACTGAAGCTCAAGAAGCCCACCACCCAAAGCCCAATACCCTTGGCCCAAACCAAACTCGGCCAACAATCCAAGCCCACACAAACTCGGCCCAACACCCTCGGCCCACAAACCAAACCCAATCTCGGCCCAAACCACACTCGGCCCACAATCCAAGCCCAATACCCTTGGCCCAAACTAAACTCGGCCCACAATCCAAGCCCAATTCCCTTGGCCCAAACCCACACTCGGCCCACAGTCCAAGCCCACTTCGAGGCCCAAGCCCATAAGACTCGTGGTCCAAGCCCACTTCGAGGCCCAAGCCCATAAGAATCGTGGTCCAAGCCCACTTTGAGGCCCAAGCCCATAAGACTCGTGGCCCAAGCCCACTTGGCCATCAAGCCCATTCGGTCCAACTTTGACCTTGACCCAACTTTGATTCGGTCCAACTTTGACCAACCAAGCTTTGATCTTGACCAAGCTTTGACCTTGACCAGAAAACCAAATCAAGTCAAACCCGAAGTTGATCTGACTCGTCTTCCAATACAAATCAAGCCAAGTCAAGTCAACTCCAGCACCTTTTCCAAACCCGATTCCTTCAATCCAATTTCACTTGTAATTTCCTTTCAAAATCTAAAAACCCAAAAAGAATTCAAAACCATCATTTATTCAAGTCTCATCAAGTTTTCAAAAGAAACCATTTTGTGGAATTTAAAAAGGAAAAACTCTTCTCACATCACAGAAAACTCTTCTCTATTGCAGAAAGTTCTTCTCACATATACAGAAAGTTTTCTCCTAAAAGCATTTCTCAAAATCGGTGTTTCTTCGTCGAGAATTCCGAACAACTTTCAAAGTTTTCTAACTTAGTTTTCAAATCCAAATAATTTGTTTTCGGGGAGCAAGAAATGTCTAACCCCTTCAAAGCATTTCCTTCATGGTTTAGAACATCACTTGCCTTCCTTCCCAAAATAAAAATCCGAGGCGGGGCACTGGGGTTATAACCTTCCCTTGTCGTAGTCTGGATCTCTTTAGGCGGGGCATTAGGGTGACAAACTCCCCTAATTGCAGCCTAGATTTTTACAAGGCGGGGTGCTAGGGAAGTAACGACCTTCCTAGTTGCAGCCGGGATTTTAGAATCATCTAACTCCCTTCCACTCGATTTCAATGTTTTCGGTTTTTAACATTTTAAAACCCGGGAGTTAGAGACGTTATTAGGGTTCGATCGAGAACATCTCTTCATGGTGTTCTCTCTGAATCCTATTTTTCGACATAAATTCATTGCCCCATCTTTCGAGCCTCGGCACTTATATTAGTTAAGTGTCGTGTTCGAGGGGGTACATAGGGTAATCCCTCGGGATTATCCGCCCTTTTACAACGAAAAATGTTTTTTGGTTTTAAAAACTTTAAGAGAGACAATTCTGAATACCCCAATCCAACATCTCCATTAGAGCTTAGGACCCATAAACACTTCTCAACCCTCCTCTGAACCAACTCTAAGTCACATAGAACTTCCAATTCTTGAAAAACTCCCAGAAACCTGAAACATCTTCAAAACCCGAATACTTGTAAACCAAATATCCTCTTCCATACTCAATCATCCTCAAAACCCGAATTCCTCTTCAACCCATCGATTTCCCAAACACCTCAAGAAACCCGACCATTTCAAAATCCAAACACAACAAAAACTCTAAAATCAGCCAAACGATCCAACTACCCTTGACTCCACCAAAATGACCTCCAATGTCTTTTTACTCCCCAAAACTCCCATCATCCTCTTGATTCCGTGAGGCCCGAAACAATCTCAAATCTCTCAGAACAATTAAAACCTCTCATACTCCAACCAAACCAACTCCAAGACCAGCCTATTCTTAACTCTTCGAACTCATCCTTTCCTACTCCTCTCCTAATCAATCCTTGGCTTTAAATGAATCTCTTTAAAAAGGTTTTGAAAGAAGGCAATCCCGACAATTGGAGACCGAGGTTTCCTCGGGCACCATCCGAAGTCGTGGTCGTTGCCACTTCTAAGGGGTGTAACCCAGTGCGAACCCACCAAAGAATCTCTGGCTTGATCAGATAAGTCCTATCCATAGGCAATAAATCATCAGAGTCAATTAACGGTTTTTAGAACCTTTCCTCCCTTCCTAGTCCTTAGGTCAAACTAGGTGGCGACTCTAGTCAATTCCGCCTTATAGAGGCATAAGTCCGCGTGGAGCCCATGAGCGGGGGTAGTGCTCACTAGCATTCTCCTTATGCTTTCTGGGAAAGACGGACGATAAAGTAGGTATTTGAGGGTGCCAAGATAACGGGTTTCACCCTCCACAGAATGGCAAATTTCTAGGATCTAGATTCTCGGTTAGACCATATTTAGATAGCCCCCCCCTCATACCGAAAAATCACCCTCCACAGAATGGCGACTCTGCTGGGGAAAACTTGAGTAAGTTTTTCTCAAACTCAAGGAGGACTGAACTCCATTCAAAATTGTCAGGATTCCCTAACTTCTTTCAAAACCTTAAGAGATTCATTCTAAAGCCGCTAGGACTACTCTACTCCACACTTAGAGTGGTTTTTGAGAGGATAGTTAGGATGAGAGTTTAAAGTTCGAGATTGGCCTTGAGTGCCACATGTGTGCTTTGATATGCACATGCTTCACTTTGTTTATTGTTGTGTGTTTATTGTCTTATGTTTACTGCTCTTCATGCATGACATAATGTTATTGCTTATTTATTACTTTTGTAAATGGGGCCTTCCTAGAAGGAGTCAACCCATTGTTGCATTGGTAGCATAGGACATGCATTCCTCTGTGTCACCCGATTTGTCCACGAGTCACGGGATCCCAACGGTCCACGGTTGATTCCCCATGAGTTGGGTCCTTCCTAGAAGGAGTTAACCCACGAGGTAATACGGTCCAAGACCAACGCCTTGAAGCTCATGACCCAATATCCTCCATTACCCGAGTCTAAACCAGCATATAGTGAGCCATGAGCCTTCAGTGTCCAGTTGCCTTATCCGGTGTCTAAGATGGGCTTATGGGTAGTCACCCCCTTTGTATGCCGTCTGTCTGACCACCCTTTGCCTTACCCTGAAGATTGCATGGGCTCAGTTCTCCATGATTCCACTGCACCACGGGTGTCTCTAAAGCCCAATGTCACGCTACACGTCCATAGAGGATCCGTATTTACCGGATACCCATACATGGCACAACGTAGTCAGTGAATAATTGGACTTTAGACACACCTGACCGTGCAGACGAGGGGAGACCGGTTCCCATGCAGTACTTCCCCAAGTTTCCCGAAAGTGAGTATGTTGTGATAATCACCGGCCGTGACTCGTGTGGCTAGTCTGGAAGGTGATTATCCCAATCATTCACACTCAACTCCACATCAAATATAGCCACGATTTATTTTATGCAATACATGTGTGCAAACTTTTTCTCAAACTAATCCGTTTTAAAACGTTCGGAATTCTCATTTGTGTCAAAACTGTTTACTTGCTACCATTCAAAAGTTTTGAAACCTAAACTCCTTACTTCAAAATCAAAACCGATATTCAAAACCTTTTCAAAAACCGATTTTAGCAAAACCACTTTCAAAATGACTTTTCAAACCCTCTCTCAAAATTAGTTTTCAAAAACTAATTTCCATTTCCAAGGATAAACGAGTCATACTAGTAATTGCTTAATCGTTCCCCGACTCTTACTTATCATATTCTCTCCCTTTCTTTTCCATTTATTTCCTCTTTTTTGCAGGACAAATGATGAACAGACTAGTGCCAGTGCCTGGAGAGAAGAAGTGCCCTAGGAAAGTGAACAGAAGCAGGGCAGAGGAAAGACCCAGTGAAGGACAAGCTCCAATGACCCCCTACCAAGTGGAGCGTCACCAGGAGTCGACCTTTGCCAAGGAACTCAGGGACTACTGCGCCCAGATGAAAGGCCCTGACGAGCCGCTGCTGGCTGGACTTGCCAGAATGTGTAGAGTGCCCGTTGACTATGAAGCTTGTTCGAGTCAGTCACTTATTGGGATTCGACGGACCATCTGTACCGCTTCAACCTCCAAGAGTTAATTATCTTGCCCGCTGAAATGGATGCACTGCTTAAGATCAAGCCCCATCAAAAGATGCCCACCATCCCCGTCGAGCGATCGCATACTACCGAAGTTTGCAGCTGATTTTCTGGGGGTAAGGATCGAGGAGGTTGAAAGTTTTGGTAGCATGAGCATACGCCTGCGAGATCTCCTGCAACAATTCTACCAACCATACTATCCCAAAAGCACCAAAAGGCGAGTGCTTGACCTCTGCATCATGGGGCTTTATCTGTTTCGACAAAGAGACTTGAGGATCAACCCACGAGTAATCTACCTGCTGAAGGCCTTAGAAGAAGGAAAAAGTATCGGGACGGTGGTCGTGGCCGAGATGGTGAGAGCTTTGGACCGCTGGAAGGAGTCCGGAGCCTTGGAAACCTTTTTCTTAGGAAGCCCGCTCCTTCTCCAAATATGGTTGTTCGATCACCTTGGGCTGATGAAGAAGGTGGAGGTGTATAAAGTAGTGAACATAGATACTTTCCCGACTGCCCGGAAGCGAGCACAAAAGCCTGAAGCAGGATGGAGAGCTTACTTTATGGACCGTTGTTGTGATTGGCAGATTAATTGGATTTTGCGTGACTGGGATGTTCAAGGGGGAACTGTTCAATCAGCTCATCAGGAGGATGGGCTAACATTGCTAGGCCTAGAAAGGTTTATCACTATCTTTCCCTTCAGAGCGATGCGCCAATTCGGTCGAGAGCAGACCGTACCCGGAGCCAGAAGCAATGTCTCGGTAGATCGTCGGTACACAGATAGTAGCATCAACTACATTGCTGGGGTTTATAACTCCGGAATGAAGTGGGCCATCTTCAAGATTAAGTACTTTGGTTTGAGCAAAGAGTATCAAACATGGTTGACTATGCGCGTCGATCGGATGGTAAAAAGTGCTTATGACCCGCACCACTCAGCAGTCACTCAAGATCCACGACTGTCGATTGTGGAGGACCTGCAACCGATTCCCACTACCCGTCAGGAAAGAAAGAGGGAGAAAGAGGAGTACAAGCGGCAGAAGACTATCGGTTGATCTCCTATGCTATCACCCGTTACTAGTAGAAGTTCACCCTTTTGAGTTGGATGTAACTCCTTTTCCCCTGTTATGGAGTTCGGCTATGTAGTCGAAATTTGACTACTCGGATGTAGTTTTCTCCCCTTAAATTGGATGTAAATCCCCTTTCCCCTAGTATGTGAGTTCGGCTATGTAATCGAAATTTGACTATTCGGATGTAGTTTTCTTTCTTTTAAATTTGGATGTAACTCCCCTTTCCCCTATTATGGAGTTCGGCTATGTAATCGAAATTTGACTATTCGGATGTAATTTTCCCCTCTTTGAATTTGGATGTAACTCCCCTTCCCCCTTATCGTGGAGTTCGGCTATGTAATATTATCTAACATTATGTTTCCCCTATGAACTCGGATGTAACCCCCATTTCCCCGATATATGCAATCTCGATTGAGCAATGAAATAGTACGGCGTTTATTCTTGGAAATGGAAATCGGCTTGTGCGCCTTTTCCGCATTATCATTTTACGAAAGGATTTAATTTTGAAATACCTCGTTTCGCCAACATCGGGGACGACCTCCTTTCCTGCTTTATCATTTTATGAAAAGGATTTACATTCATACTAACATCGTCCACACATTCCATATTCCCTGGTATCGCAGAAACCAACCAGAGCAGAGCAGAGTGTCAGGAGTTTTCTACCAATTTCCCAACATTACTCGATTGTGGAAAAGAGATTCCCGGGGCAGGCTGGCCAGTGACACTACAACTGAAACCTCATCAGAAACAATGGATCAAACTCTGACGAATCCTACTGCTTCAGAAAATGCCCCGGCTGCCTCAGCTATAGAAGCAAGTGCAAGTGCAGCAAGAGCAAGTGCAAGTGCCCCGATCCCTGATCAGAACGTCCTCTACGCATGCTGGAACAATCAGCGAAGAATGAAAGGATGATGAGGCAGACAATTGAACGTCTGGAGGAAGAGCTGCGCAGAGAAAGAATGAGCAAAGGGAAGGAGCCTTACCTTACTGATCCAGAAGATGATTATATCGACGAGACACCCAAGCTCACATTTACCCAAAACCCATGTTCAATACCACACCACAACCAAACAATGAACACACCACCATTCCCCCCACAACCTTTCGAATGGCTGACTTACTTTCTGGGGCACCCATGCCACCACCAATCTTGACCACAACCACAACTATTCCTACCACTTTCCCAAAATTACCACCATTTCTACCAACTGGGCTGCCCCTCAAATTGCTAACATGAACTGGTCTAGACCACCTGAGACTTTCTACCCGAATTCACCTATCCCCGATCCGATCCAGATGAGACAATATCAGTACACCGCTCCAGGACACGCTGTCCGTTTCGAAGAAGCTATTCCCCACACTCAGCTACTGCCACACCCATCAAGTCACCTAATCCATGGGTATCAACAACCTCAAACTCAACCCCTTCCTACTGAAAACCCCCCATCTAACATGGAGGACTGGAAGAAATCTGTGAAAGAAGAGCTGCTGGCTGAAGTGCGGCTAGGGGAACGAGCCAAGATGCTTGGCTTCCGCTATTTCAGCATGAAGCCGAGCTCTAAGCTTCCAGAAAATTTAAAACTCCCCGAAATCTCGAAATATGCTGGGAAAGGAGACCCCAGACATCACCTTTCTCAGTTTGATCGAGTAATGACAATGCATGGGTTGAACGATGAGATGAAAATTATATGCTTCCCTAGCTATCTAGAAGGATCTGCACAAGCATGGGTTTCAAGGCTAGATCTCTCTGGGAAGAAATTGGAGGAAGTTTATCAGGCCTTCGTCGAGCAGTACAGCTACAATGCCCATCTAGGGATCACCCGCAGAGACCTCGAGACCATGAGGCAGAGAAATAATGAGACAGTCATGGAATTCATCAATCGCTGGAGGGAGGTGGCCGGCCAAATGCTTGATCGCCCTACCGAAGATGAGCAGATAAGAATAATCATCTCATGTCTGGAGGGTCCATACTCAGATCATCTAAAGTCCCTTGGGATTTGTGACTTCAAACATCTGAAAGCTGCTGCTTCGGCTGCCGAAGAGTTAGCATGGCAGGAAGATTAAAAGGGTTGAACCTCCCTGGATCAGGACCCAGAACTTCATACCATCAGAACCGCCAGAACCGTGATAACAGCAACAATCACAACCACAATGGTAATAACAACAATGACAACAACAAGACTGTCTCAACACCTCCGGTGAATCAGGTGCAACCTAGAACCCTCACCGACTACCAACCCCCCACACCTCCAGTGTATCAGGCACAACCTCCGGAACAACTCAGAACTATCGGGCGATGCCTCCTCCCCGTGACTTTCAAACCCGACCCCAGCGACAATACTCAACATTGGGGATGCCGTTGAATAAGGCGTACAAAAAGTTGAAAGAGAGTGGTTTCCTGTTGAAGCACCAAATCCCAAACCAGGAATCACCCAACTTGGGCCCGATACGAAAAGCTTCTGTGAATACCATCTGATGAAGGGGCACAGTACGGAAACTGTAGAGCATTGCGTCATGCTGTGCAAGATCTAATTGATACAGGAGAGGTACAATTCCCCAACGCCAATCCAAATATCCAAAATAATTCCATCCCCCAGCATGTAAATATGATAAGGTTCAGAGAAAGAGAAGGGAATCTGCCAGACCTTAGCAGAATTGTGAAAGCTGACGACATTGGGAGTACGACGGAATTGACTCGACGGAATCCCTCCCCATTTGTCATACCCACACCGCTATTAGAAACCTTCAAGGTTCCCCGTTCGGAGATTCATTTCGATATACCCTCCTTGATGAGGGAGTATTTGAATGAGAAAAATAGGGCTCAAAACACTGTCAACCAGTTAAGGTATCAAAGGAAAGTGCCAATCTTCTTCCGATATTGCATGGGTCGACCGATAGAAAGGAATTTGGAAACTTTGCTGGTATTAGCTTCTGAGGCAGAGGGCCTCTACAAAAAAATGAAGGCACTAGAAGTTGTTGAGGCTTGGTGCCGCCAAAAAGTCCTTGAGAAGCAAAGAAGGAGAAACACCGTCATGTGCAACGTGATTATGATCACCGAGGATGAAAATCCACCAGCTATGACCTCTGTTCGAGTACCATTTCCGATAGCAGACGAGGAAAAACGCAATGATGACCGTGAGAAAATCAATCACCTCACCCACTCAGGAAAACACTATAAGCCGACCGAGCTTGTTGAAGAGATCGTATCACTACCCCAGAAAGTCCATGAGCTCACTTTGAGTGAACCGGAAAATAAATTGGCTGGAGAAGAGAAACACAAGAATGCGGTGGCCCGACATTAAAGTGGATAAAAAGCAAACGGTCAGTGGAGACACCATTGTAGCCCACTTGACCCAAACCCCCGCTGTGGCCATCACCTTCACGGACGAGGAAATCTCATGCCAGTCTGGACGAGCCTTCTACATATCTGTGAAGGCTGGGGGTTTCAATGTTCCCAGGACACTCATCGATGACGGTGCTGAAGTGAATGTTTGCCCGCTGCGTGTTGCTCAACACATGGGGTATAATGATCTCAAACCTGTGGAGATGACTTTAAGCGCATATGATAATAGCCACAGAAAAGTGTTGGGGATGATCACTCTGCCGATCCAAATCGAGGATGTCTCCTTCTCTGTCGAAGTGATGGTCATTGAATCTCTTCCACTTTCAACTTGTTACTGAGTCGGAATTTCATCGACCAAATTAAGGGTGTGCCCTCAGTGGTCCACCAAAATCTCAAATTTAAGCATGGAGGACGGATTGTGGAAGTGCTAGGAGAGGCAAGGACTGAATCTCAACTGTTTGAGATCAAAACACCAGGTCGACAAGAGCTTACCCTTGGCGGGTTCATAGTGGCAAAACCGGCGCAACAGGGGAATGGGTTAGGAAAGGAGCTGCAGGGCGTGGTAGAGCCACTAGTGCCATATGCTGGAGGTCGAGGAGCAGGCTTAGGATTCGTAGAGGCGTCAGGTATGATACTAACAGACTCACATGTAACTTCCGTAGTCAATTCCTTATCAGTTTATCTAGAACCGTACATATCTGTGAGTTATGATGAGCAGAGAGTGGTTCGGGCTCGGGAGCATCTGGAGACAATGGAGTGGGAGAGCTGGTGGACCACCTTACTCTCCCTCGACTCATGCCTTAAAGACCATGACGGCAAGGAATGCGACCAAGGAATGCCCGAAGGAGTAGCGGAGAGCAGAGTCACGATCATCAGTCTTCAAGGACCCCGCACCCTCGGTAGATGGTCATGGAGCATGTCTTGTCAAGAAAGGGGAGCCGACTCTACAGGAGCTTTACATAGTTAGTCTAGCTAGAAGTAGTGATGATAGTAATGGTGGTAGCAATAGCGGTAATATCAGTGATGGTAGCAATGGCGGTTGTAATGAAGACATCGACAATACAAACAGAATCGAAATAGGAGAAGGATCGTCACCATCTATTTTCACTTGTAAAGATGGTGGCAATTTTCTGTCAATCACCGACTTATCCAACTCCTCGTATAATAATGAAAATTCAGTTTATTCAGAAAATTCGTCTCCTTTGTCGCTTGATTCATTGCAAACTTATGAGGCCGAAGAAGAGGAATATGATGAAGAAAACATGCTTCCTACAGAACAGTACTCCACCCGCACCCAGATATCCAAGTAGGTGATTTCATTCTGAAAGAGTTGAGAAAAAGATCTGCCAGACCCACGAGGGAAACTCAGGCCGAACTGGGTGGGCCCTTATCTGGTGAAAGAAATAACCCCTCATGGTGCTGTATTACTGATAGATGTAGATGGGGAAGAATTTCAAAGCCTCGTCAATCTCGACCGGTTGAAACGATATTATGTCTGAACCGTCATAAAAATCCAAAAAACCACACGCATCCTTTCAAAAATCCAAAAAACGCATCCACAAAAATGCATCCATAAAAAAAAAACGCATCATACAAAATATCTAAAAAAAAAAGAAATGCATCCACACAAAAGTTATCATTATCATCTGCATTAGGTTTAGCTTAATTGCATTTGCATTTGCATATCCCTAGTGTCGAGGTGCATCTCGATCTTTAATTCTAGGAAAGTCACATAAGTCATCAAAGGCCGCCGAACTCTTGCATCATTTTCCGCGAAGAGGTCTTGAAAGGATTTCTAACCTCCCGTGAGAGTTGAGTGTATGAGAGAAACGCAGAGTGTGTAAAACCCAGAGCGCTTGATGCATTTAAATTTCGAAGCACCATGTGAGGATCCCACTTCACGGAACCAATTGTTGACGAGAAAAGCACGTTACCATTCATGTCAAAATTTGGGAATAGTAGAGGAAGCAATTATCTGTCAATAGGGATGACGAGGCACCTAGGATCAAAGAAAACCTCCACTTGGCCAGAAGCCTTTTTGACCTTAAAAAATGATCCCTTAGCGAGCCCCATTGAGCCTTTCATCGAAAATCTTTTCGGAAATAGCTCCACAACATGCCACCCCACATCACACAATGACCGCCCCTGCAAAAGAGGATAAAAGAGCCGGAGCCATGGTCTCTTCCCCGCAATCTAAAGCGTGAAAGAAAGCTTGAAAGAGAAATACCCAAAGAAGATGAAAATGAAAGAAATGAAACACAAAAAACTCAAAAGTAAAGAGAGGAAACGAAAGCCTCATGTCACGTAAAACAGTCACTCTCGAGGAATAGAGAAGAGCGAGGATGTCAAACACAAAAAGTGCAAATAAACTACTCAAGGAAAGTAGTAAATCAAAATGGGAACACATCTTGATCCGCACAAATGCGAAAGAAGTCCGAGACCATTCCACCATGGTAAAGGTGAAGCATATCCTCCGTTGCGCGAAAGCTCCACAATTCTCAAACAAAATCTCCAGTCCCGTGACGTACCCTGCAGCCCCGTTATAACCCATTGAAAGACCTCCGACTTAGAGATGATAGTTGCTTGACTTGAAAGTACCAAATTCGAAACATGAGAGGCCACAACGTGTCCGATCTTGTCAATACAATCATACACAAACGAGTGTTAGATAAATCAGGAGGAAAGAGAAAAAAAAACGAGTGTTTATCACCCGGTCAAAGAAAGCCTAACTGACCTTAAGAGAGGAAACGGAAAGGTATAAGAGATCCCGAAAGACCTCTTTCGAGAAGATTTTTCAAGAAGGAAGTAGCTTAGAGATGACTAATCTGACTTAACTAGAATTTTTGGTTGAGCTCACCTTGACACGACATCCCCTTTGCATTCAATCATATCCAATTCCAAAAAATGCATGTAGGAATAATTTGCATTCAACTCATTTCATTGGTTCAGACATAATGTCGTCGCACAACAGCAGCATAGATTGCACCATAACATCCAGCTTTTTGCATATACCAGTTAAGGGCAAGCCCGATCGAACAGCTGCCTCATCACATGGGGAACCCTGCGGTCAATGGATTAGAAAATTAAAGACCTTCGGGCGCTGATCTGAGAAACATCCCCGCAAGACATCTCTTCGTCGCCATCAAATTCCCCATCCTCCGAAAATCATGAACTACGTAAGGTCTGATCTCAACAGGGAGTTGAGTACGTAGGCAACCCTCTCAGGGTGCGACCCCGTCCCAAATGAAAACCATCCACCCCTCGAACCACGAGGTCATTGCCATCACTCTATGGAGGAATTCGCCTCATTCAAGAAAATCATCCCGGGGCTACACCGGAGCCATCTCAGGGCCGTACCGGAGCCACCCAATCGCAATGGAGCCATCCGATCATACCGGAGCCCTCAGATCATATCAAACCCGAACCCATCAACCTTCCCAGAGTCGTTGCTCACAAGGGAGTCGCAGATCAAACTGGAGCCATCCGATCATACCGGAGCCCTCAGATCATATCAAATCCGAATTCATCAACCTTCCCAGAGTCGTTGCTCACAAGGGAGTCATAGATCAAACCGGAGCCATCTCAGTGCTATACCGGAGCCATCAGTGCTATACTGGAGGCATCTCAGCGTTATACCGGAGTCATCCCAGAACCTCCCAGGATCATTCCAAAGCTCTTCTCTGGAGTCATTGTCGGAGCCGTCAACCGAAACCTCTCTCGACCTCAAAAACCACACTTGACCTTTGCAGTCAAACCACAAATCTACTATTCACACCAAGGCTACCCTCCGTGCTAGAGCCATCCGATCATCTCGGAATCACCCGATCCGTCAAACCCTGCACTCATACAGTCGAATACGACAATACCTAAGGTAGATTCCAACCCTCAAATCCCTCACGAGGGATCAGAGATGGCCCCAGAGAGCGCCTGACCTGAATCAACCTACAGCCAGAAACAACTTCAGATTAACCACTTACTGCAGTGAGTTTCGCACAACTCCTTCAATGCATTCTAGGCCCGTCATCAGTCCTAGAGCTAGACACCGTGATCTAGTTGAGGCCCGTTGTTAGCCCTCATGCATAACTCATGTACCGGTTGTATTCTAGGCCCGTCTTTAGTCCTAGAGCTAGACATCGAGATCTAGTTGAGGCCCGTCGTTAGTCCTCATACAATTCGAAGATGCATTCTAGGCCCGTCTTTAGTCCTAGAGCTAGACATCGAGATCTAGTTGAGGCCCGTCGTTAGTCCTCATACAATTCGAAGATGCATTCTAGCCCGTCATCCTCTAGAGCTAGACACCGAGATCTAGTTGAGGCCCGTCGTTAGCCCTCATGCATAACTTATATACCGGTTGTATTCTAGGCCCGTTTAGTCCTAGAGCTAGACATCGAGATCTAGTTGAGGCCCGTCGTTAGTCCTCATACAATTCGAGATGCATTCTAGGCCCGTCATCAGTCCTAGAGCTAGACACGAGATCTAGTTGAGGCCCGTCGTTAGCCCTCATGCATAACCTATGTACCGGTTGTATCTAGGCCCGTCTTTAGTCCTAGAGCTAGACATCGAGATCTAGTTGAGGCCCGTCGTTAGTCCTCATACAATTCGAAGATGCATTCTAGGCCCGTCATCAGTCCTAGAGCTAGACACCGAGATCTAGTTGAGGCCCGTCGTTAGCCCTCACGCATAACTTATGTACCGGTTGTATTCTAGGCCCGTCTTTAGTCCTAGAGCTAGACATCGAGATCTAGTTGAGGCCCGTCGTTAGTCCTCATACAATTCGAAGATGCATTCTAGGCCCGTCATCAGTCCTAGAGCTAGGACACCGAGATCTAGTTGAGGCCCGTCGTTAGCCCTCATGCATAACTTATATACCGGTTGTATTCTAGGCCCGTCTTTAGTCTAGAGCTACAGACATCGAGATCTAGTTGAGCCCGTCGTAGTCCTCATACAATTCGAAGATGCTTCTAGGCCCGTCATATCAGTCTAGAGCTAGACACCCAGATCTAGTTGACGCCCGTCATTAGTCCTATGCATAGGTAGATTGGTCGTATTCTAGTCTTAGACCTAGAGCTAGACACCGAGATCTAGTTGAGGCCCGTCGTTAGTCCTCATACCATCAACTATCACATTCTAGGCCCGTCATAAGTCCTAGCGCTAGACGCCGAAGTCTAGTCGGGGCCCGTCATAAGTCCCCACTCGTATGGTACTATACTCACAACTGGGAATGCCCCAAGCCACAGTGAGAATTTTTGGCGTCCGTCAACCTGATCCAATTCTGCAAGCCTTCTTTGCAGAATTGAATCAAGGGGAGCCATCTGAGACACAAAAATTCTCACCCATCTCATATTGAAAAAAAAATGCTTCTAGAAACAAGGCGGTCGTCCCGTTTCGATCAAATGAATTTCTTTTTACCGACATTTAAACCTCACATTCCTATGGACGAGGAGCACGAGCTTTTTGTCGTAATCTGTTTTTGACTGACTTCATTCGTATACTTATTTGCTGCTCTCGTTTTAAAAATTTTCACAGTTTTGTTATTAAACTTATATTATTTTATGTACTCGATCGATTTATACCTTTTTGTTATTTATCATTTCCTTTTGATTTCCCCCGCTTTATCATCGTTATTTTCATTATTTCATGTGTCCTTTTTACTACTATTATTTCCATTTATTTTAAGTGTTTTATCTTCATTACGAGCATTAATTTTCATTATTTCATGTACATGTGCTATTCTTTTATTTTATATCTCATTACTTTTTTGAATCTTATTTTAATTGTATTTCATACTTTCGTGTCATTAGATTAATCTTCTCACCTTTAGTGCGCATTTCTTTGGAATTGGTAGCTTTTCTTTTTTTTTCAGAAGAATTACCTAGTCGAAATCGGGACTCTTGTATCTTTCTTCTCATGAGTACACTGAAATCTAATCTAGCATAACTGGTTAGAACACTCTCGGACATAACCCATGGGTCTCGGGTTCGATTCTTGGCACGAGCGAAGGTTTGCTCTTTTATTTTGCCTTAACTCGTGATATGGCTCTTCTTTTATTTCGTCGCTCCACTTACTGAATATTGTCCTAGCTCATCCGGTAGAGAGCGTGAGAAGAAGTCACTAGGTGCCGAGTTCGAAACTCGGTGGAAGCTTTTTGTTTTGAAAATCTCAAATTTTGTAAATGTTGGACTCTCCCGGTTTGGGTCCGTTTTAATTCCTAAAAAAGGCCCACATTCATCTAGTGAAACCCTAGTGTGCCACATGTTCACCCACCCCATTCTCACATTATAAAACATTCTAAAAACCCTACAGTATCACGGACGCTTTTGATCGAGCCGACACAGATCCCCATCATTCTCATTCCTTCCCCATCATTCTCGTTCTTTTTGTCTGCCCCATCCTTCGAAATCTCGAGAAAAACCCAGACCCGAGACTTCTTCTTCCTCAAGAGAGCTACGGTTTTCCCTTCAAAGCTTCATCCCACAATCCACGAACTGTCTGATTAGTCCTCATTTCGATTTCATTTGGCTTCGGTCACCAGCAGAGTAAGTGGTATCGACTTTTCGTTACGCACGGTCTTGATTTCGCTTCCCTTCTGCAATTGCTCCTCTTACGCTTAATCTCAGTTTGTTATGTCGTTTCCTAATCATTTCCGCTTTTCAATTTCGTGAAACCCTAAACCGGAACTTCGAACATCTATTTCGAGAGTTTCTGATCTCAAAGGGGTGATTTTCTCGTGGCCACCCGGTCCGTTTTTACTTAAAATCCTGGCATTTCGCTTTCGGGCACATGCATGGCGTTTTTCCTAGCGTCGGTTTGTAAATGCGCGCCCATATAGCCTTCTTTTGTACCTTGTTTGATGAACTGCAACTACTTTGGCCTGGTATGGACTTTGAAGTCCACGAACATGGCGCATCGGACTTTGGGTGCGAGTTCTATTTATTCGGGGCATTCTCGCTCGATTCCTGATATGTTCATGCCGTTAGAATTCCGCTGGGTTGAGCGTCGCCTATTGTTGGCGTCGGAGACTGATTTTTTGTATGAGTTTTCATTCTATATTCTGTAACATGATGAACTGGTCCATCTCCAGTTACATTCCCGTTTATTTCATCCAAATATTGGACAAACTGGTCCTCGTCCAGTCGTGATTCTGTCCATCTCTTTTATACTGTTTTGTTTCAGATTTGAAGTGAGCGAACTGGTTCCTTTCCAGTCATGAGTTTAGCTTTTCTCTAACCTGCTCTGTGATTGCTACTCAACAATCATCCTCTATGGCCAGAAGCGTATCCAAGTGTTGTTCATTTTCTTTTCCTCTCATGATAACGCTTCCGTATGCGATTTTACGTTTCACATATGTTTGTTTCCTAGTTGAGCAGGAGGAATCTGTTCCCAACTCTCAAGGATGTTCACGCTTGTTCTCACAGGAACAGAACCCCAACCTCATTCCTTAAGCTTCGTACTTTCTGTTTAATTTCCTTCAAGTCTCTGTTGACCGAGAGGATATATGCTAATCCATTTGTCTCTGTTCATGGGTTTGACCTTGCAGGAAACTTAGTCTTCATTTCCCTGGTACACCATTCCTTAAACCGAAATGCTTCTGTGTTATCTGTGTGAATGTTAGTTGCCTTTCTCTGTGTCTGTAAAAACTATGGCAATGTCGGTTTCTGGTTATCGCTTGAACATATTGGAGTTTCTGGTATTTGATGTTTCTGGTCTTAAACACATTTGAGATATTAATCATTGCTCTTTATTTTTTTTTCCATCTTCGCTTGAGCATTTGAATTCCTGATTAGGGTTTCAACTGTCGAATTTGAGTAAGAAAAACTAAATGGGTGGTTCGTTGTTCACAAGTGGAAATAGGCTCGAGATTAGCTCGGTGTTTGACTACCATTAGGGGAGTGTTTATGATATTGGTGACTATGATGCTCTGAAAACTCTGATCTTCTGTTTTGGTCGCGAAACTTTGTTTGATCGCTGAAAGATAAATAAGGAGATGGGAATAACAAAATGAATTAGAAACCCCACGTTAGGATTCACAGGGTATATTAGCTTTCGTTTCTAACAGGACTGTCTCTGGATTAAGCTTTGTTTTAAGTTGCTAATCAACTCAGAGTTCATTCTAGGTTTGTATATAGCTGTCTTCTGTATACTTATTGCTCCCTTTATTACCTGCAACCTTTATTTGGCCACCAAAAGATAAAAAAAAAAGAGAGAGGAGAGTAATAATGGATTAGCAACTCGGCATTAAGACCCACTATTGTTTTTGAATTGGAAGGTTAGAGTAGCCTAAATTTTTAAAACTTGGGTCTGACATCTAGACAGCTTTAGGATTTGCTTTCATGTGTATATTACTCATACCGCTTTTGAAACTCTCATTGGATGCGTATAACCTAAGCTTTTGGAGTTCATGTCTACACGTATATAATCTGTTTTACTTAGACGGGTTCTGAAATTCATTCTGGCACATATCTATGATTCTGATGGCTTTTGAAATCCATACCCATGCGTGTTGTTCATTTATTTAATCTCTGAAGCTCATGACTACCTGTTCGTTTATGTGGTTGATTCTTTTTCCTTGCCATGGGCTGGTTCTGTTTGGGCTGGCGTAAACAACAACCCAAATGTAATTCTTTTTCAGTTTCAGTCCATAACTAGCCAAACTGGGCTAGGACAGGTGGCCTTAGATAGCCCACTAGGTTGACCTTCTTTAGTGGGCCTTTGAGGCCCACTTTAGAAAAGCTCTAGGTTTGGGTATCCTCAATGCATACGGGTCCTAGACACGGTCCATTCGAGGAATACCCGTTTCCCTTAAAACTTTCCAAATCATCCCCTAATTTCAGAATAAAATGTACAATCAACAAAAATCCAATCCATTTGTAAATCCGAACATTTTCTCATTTAGGCATGACTTAAACCTAGTTTCAAACTCTTTTTTTCAGAAATCTTTTTTTAAAGCCCAAATCTCCAAAATTGGGCCCAATTCCATCAAGCCCAGCCCACTTCCCTGTCCGGCCCATTTCTCAGTCCAGCCCACAGCCCCAGCCAAGAAACAGTGAATCCAGCCCAAACCACCAACCCGGCCTAATTTGGCAGCCCAGTCTGAAGCCCACTCGATTTCGGCCCAAGGCCCAAACTCAAAACCCACCCGAACCCCAAGGCCCGAGGCCCAAATTTGACCCATCACCCACTCGGCCCACTACTTCCCAAACCCGGCCCACTACTTCCCAAACCCGGCCCACAACTTCCCAAACCCGGCCCACTACTACTCCTCAAACCCGGCCCACTACTTCCCAAACCCGGCCCACTACTCCTCAAACCCGGCCCACTACTTCCCAAACCCGTCCAGTACTTCCCAAACCCGGCCCAGTACTTCCCAAACCCGGCCCACTACTCCTCAAACCCGGCCCACTACTTCCCAAACCCGGCCCAGTACTTCCCAAACCCGGCCCACTACTCCCCAAACCCGGCCCACTACCCCTCACACCCGACCCATTACTCCTCGAACCCGGCCCATCACCAAGACCGGCCCAATACCCACGGCCTAAAACCCAGAAAGCCCAAGGCCCAAAATAAAACCCAAGGCCCAAAATAAAACCCAAGGCCCAAAATAAAACCCAAGGCCCAAACCGAAACCCAAGGCCCAAAATAAAACCCAAGGCCCAAAATAAAACCCTTCCCAAAATAAAACCCAAGGCCCAAAATAAAACCCAAGGCCCAAAATAAAACCCAAGGCCCAAAATAAAACCCAAGGCCCAAACCGAAACCCAAGGCCCAAAATAAAACCCAAGGCCCAAAATAAAACCCAAGGCCCAAAATAAAACCCAAGGCCCAAACCGAAACCCAAGGCCCAAAATAAAGCCCAAGGCTCAAACTGAAGCTCAAGAAGCCCACCACCCAAAGCCCAATACCCTTGGCCCAAACCAAACTCGGCCCACAATCCAAGCCCAACAAACTCGGCCCAACACCCTCGGCCCACAAACCAAACCCAATCTCGGCCCAAACCACACTCGGCCCACAATCCAAGCCCAATACCCTTGGCCCAAACTAAACTCGGCCCACAATCCAAGCCCAATTCCCTTGGCCCAAACCACACTCGGCCCACAGTCCAAGCCCACTTCGAGGCCCAAGCCCATAAGACTCGTGGTCCAAGCCCACTTCGAGGCCCAAGCCCATAAGACTCGTGGTCCAAGCCCACTTCGAGGCCCAAGCCCATAAGACTCGTGGCCCAAGCCCACTTGGCCCATCAAGCCCATTCGGTCCAACTTTGACCTTGACCCAACTTTGATTCGGTCCAACTTTGACCAACCAAGCTTTGATCTTGACCAAGCTTTGACCTTGACCAGAAAACCAAATCAAGTCAAACCCGAACGTTGATCTGACTCGTCTTCCAATACAAATCAAGCCAAGTCAAGTCAACTCCAGCACCTTTTCCAAACCCGATTCCTTTCAATCCAATTTCACTTGTAATTTCCTTTCAAAATCTAAAAACCCAAAAAGAATTTCAAAACCATCATTTTATTCAAGTCTCATCAAGTTTTCAAAGAAACCATTTTGTGGAATTTAAAAAGGAAAAACTCTTCTCACATCACAGAAAACTCTTCTCTATTGCAGAAAGTTCTTCTCACATATACAGAAAGTTTTCTCCTAAAAGCATTTCTCAAAATCGGTGTTTCTTCGTCGAGAATTCCGAACAACTTTCAAAGTTTTCTAACTTAGTTTTCAAATCCAAATAATTTGTTTTCGGGGAGCAAGAAATGTCTAACCCCTTCAAAGCATTTCCTTCATGGTTAGAACATCACTTGCCTTCCTTCCCAAAATAAAAATCCGAGGCGGGGCACTGGGGTTATAACCTTCCCTTGTCACAGTCTGGATCTCTTTAGGCGGGGCATTAGGGTGACAAACCTCCCCTAATTGCAGCCTAGATTTTTACAAGGCGGGGTGCTAGGGAAGTAACGACCTTCCTAGTTGCAGCCGGGATTTTAGAATCATCTAACTCCCTTCCACTCGATTTCAATGTTTTCGGTTTTTAACATTTTAAAACCCGGGAGTTAGAGACGTTATTAGGGTTCGATCGAGAACATCTCATTCATGGTGTTTCTCTCTGAATCCTATTTTTCGACATAAATTCATTGCCCCATCTTTCGAGCCTCGGCACTTATTATTAGTTAAGTGTCGTGTTCGAGGGGGTACATAGGGTAATCCCTCGGGATTATCCGCCCTTTTACAACGAAAAATGTTTTTTCTGGTTTTAAAAACTTTAAGAGAGACAATTCTGAATACCCCAATCCAACATCTCCATTAGAGCTTTAGGACCCATAAACACTTCTCAACCCTCCTCTGAACCAACTCTAAGTCACATAGAACTTCCAATTCTTGAAAACTCCCAGAAACCTGAAACATCTTCAAACCCGAATACTTGTAAACCAAATATCCTCTTCCATACTCAATCATCCTCAAAACCCGAATTCCTCTTCAACCCATTCGATTTCCCAAAACACCTCAAGAACCCGACCATTTCAAAATCCAAACACAACAAAACTCCTCAAATCAGCCAAACGATCCAACTACCCCTTGACTCCACCAAAAATGACCGAAATGTCCTTTTACTCCCCAAAACTCCCATCATCCTCTTGATTCCGTGAAGGCCCGAAACAATCTCAAATCTCTCAGAACAATTAAAACCTCTCATACTCCAACCAAACCAACTCCAAGACCAGCCTATTCTTAACTCTTCGAACTCATCCTTTCCTTACTCCTCTCCTAATCATATCCTTGGCTTTTAAATGAATCTCTTTAAAAAGGTTTTGAAAGAAGGCAATCCCGACAATTGGAGACCGAGGTTTCCTCGGGCACCAATCCGAAGTCGTGGTCGTTGCCACTTCTAAGGGGTGTAACCCAGTGCGAACCCACCAAAGAATCTCTGGCTTGATCAGATAAGTCCTATCCATAGGCAATAAATCATCAGAGTCAATTAACGGTTTTTAGAACCCTTCTCCTCCCTTCCTAGTTCCTTAGGTCAAACTAGGTGGCGACTCTAGTCAATTCCGCCTTATAGAGGCATAAGTCCGCGTGGAGCCCATTGAGAGCGGGTGTAGTGCTCACTAGCATTCTCCTTATGCTTTCTGGGAAAGACGGACGATAAAGTAGGTATTTGAGGGCTGCCAAGATAACGGGTTTTCACCCTCCACAGAATGGCAAATTTCTACGATCTAGACTTCTCGGTTAGACCATATTTAGATAGCCCCCCCCCCCCTCATACCGAAAAATCACCCTCCACACTAAGCTCATACGGAACATAATTAAATGTTATTCCCGTATTACCCCGTTATCTCGTTATCTTGGTTTCACTCTTGTTAATTTGAGTTCTCACTTCTCAAACACTTCTAACACTTTCTTACACTTCCTAGGGCCTTAAAATGTCACCAAACAAGGCCTTAACATCTTATAACATCATTAACATTTAAACCCCCATCATTTCCAACCTTAAAATGCTCTCTGTTGGTTTCTGGGGGTGGTCCGGGACCTTGTCCTTACCCCAAGTCCCGGACCTATTGCAAACTTAACTCTCGGCGATTTTTAACATATGGTCCGGGACCTTGTCCCTATCCCAAGTCCCGGACCAGCATGGTTGTGCAGTCTCGACATAAAAATAGGGGGTGGTCCGGGTCCTTGTCCATGGACTAGGTCCCGGACCCTGCCAAAACCTGCAACTCACATTATTTTTCAACCCCATTTCAATCCTTACTCCACCCCAATCTTCCTCTAATCTTTCCACAAGATTCCTACATGATTAATCACCTTAAAACATGCTCTAAAACTCTTCAAATCATGGGTTAAACCCTTACCCAAATTCTTACTCAAAATCACTTATATTCCATAACTAGTTTTTCTCTTGTTTTCTACTAGACTTGTAATAGATTTGGTTTCTTCTTTAAACCATTCTAACCTCACTTACTGATGCCATTCCAAGCATTCACATGGCATTATTTTTACTCCTAACACACTCTCCTTCAAAGTTTGGTTTTCCAAACCATTAACCACTCACTTAAACCTCTTAAACACACCTATTTCTTCCTTTGAATAGAACACTCAAGTCCATACATCCCTAGGAAATTTTGACAGCACTTGCCTACTTTCTATGCATTCACACCACACCATATATGCACACAAACACTTCTTCATCCCTGTTTAATGAGGCACCAACAACTACAACACTTTTGATCCCCATTTGCTCACATATGTACACTAGCTTAGTTTCTAGATTTATTTGCACACATAAACCACATTAAAAACATTCTCATTCCCACTCAATATTGTAGTACCAAGACTACACCAATTCAAGAGCATCAATCCAACTCTAAAATCTGTTTTACAAGTCAAATAAAAACTAACTCAAGGTAAGCTTTTTACCTTGTTTGTTTTCTTTTTTTCTTTCCCTTCCCTCTTCCTTTTTCTCCATCTTTCTCTTCTTGTTTCCACACTACACAAGGGGTCTAGATTGCCATCTACAATCACATCCCCACACACACATATCAAGCTTACTAATTTCATTTTTCCCACACCAAAACTAGTATTTCAAGAACTAGTTTTTAGGCTCTAGCTTAGATATTACCTTGGAGTACTCAAAAGGATGGCTTGGCAATCAATTGGTGGAGTTCCCAAGCTTCCACAAGAGCAAGGAGCTCACGGCTGAAATGGGGAACATATTCAACGTGGAGGAATTTTTCCAAAACTACAAGAACAAGCTAGAAATGAGCAAAACTCTAGCTTATAATTACCTTGAGGCATCAAGGAGGTGAATGAGAGTTAAAAGCACCCTTTTAAGCTTCAAAAGGCCCAACACCCATGGAAGTGAAGGTGGAGGAATCAAGGTTTTGAGGGGTGGAAAACGTAGCCCTCCGATACGAGTCTAACGGTATAATTTTTGTGTGATTCGGTGAAGAAACGAGCAAGTGAGAGGAGGAAGAAGATGGGCTGTTGCTTGCTCTTTGAAATCGCCATTTACAGAGGCAAGGAAGGAGGAGCTCAGTTTGGAGGGAGGGGAAATCGTGAGTGAGGAAAAAGAAGAGGTGAGAGAGTGTTTAAGTTGCTTTATACTATTCCCTCTTTTTTTACTTTACTTATTTCTTTGTCATCCTATTACCAAATAGCTACAAGCTATTAATGAGTGTACAGATATTAATTAAAACCGGCCCACATGAATTAGTAGTCCGGGTCGTTTTTTGTCTTTTCGAATTAAACGCGTTTCGTCCCCCGGTTTCGTCACTATTCACTTACCGGGTCTGTTTTCCGGAATTTTCTCGTTTAATTAATTTTAATGGTTACTAAGCTTCCATTAATACTTATTTATAGTTATTTAATCAACTATAATTTTTACGGGTCCGTTTGACCACTTAAAGTCACGTTTTCGGGTTTTCTCGAAAAACGCGCTTTAAAACTCCGTTAGCGTTTTAATCCATTATTTGGATCCGTTTTCTTCGGGAATCATTCCCGTATACTAATTAGGCCTAACTAAGCCTTAGGAATCCATCTCGGACCCTTACGAGATCATATATCTCTTATTTTCATTTAATGCGCATTTTAGCGTTTTTCGCTTTTCAAGCGTTTTCTCTTTTCTTTTGGTTTTATTCTTTTTACCATACTCTCTAGGCACAATTAGGCCCTTAATAATTTATTAGAGTAATTAAATCACCATTATTAGGTCCGGGGTATTAAAATCTACCCCCCTTAAGGAACTTTGTCCTCAAAGTTGGCGAATCTAATATGGTTGGTCTCATGGCATTCTATACCGAGGTTATAATACATGTATAACCTTACAGACTCCACAAGTCCGTCTCATTTCACACTACAGATACCACACATATCACACATGTATTGCAATCAAAATACTTTTGTATTCTCTCCATGGAATCGGTCCGAAGACAAGAAGGCTCTACAGTCCTCGAATCAATATTGAGTATTATACTACTGATCCCTCAGGTACCGGTCACGTTGACCACTTACTCTTTCTGGTTCACGGTCGTTTCATGAAAAATGGGCACTTACTTCTCTGGCCCATGGTCCCTTTGGTTCTGATCAAAACATTACACATATACATATCCTCAGGCACTCTGGTTGACTCACTCAACACAGGAACATCTCAGGGTACTCTCCCCGTCCCGCTGCCTTTGGAAAAATCACACACTGACACCGCCCCAACCGGTCACTTAGGACCGCCGCACGTACGGTGCAATGGTTTCAAAACCAGTACACGCCCACCGTTCTACCGGTCATGAAGACTTAAGGCCACAGCCATCGGCGGGTGATAGCGGTTTCAAAACCAGTTTTCGTTTCCATCTTCATACTTGAAGAAAATTCCTTTTCAAAATCTGTTTGAAAATTCTTTTTAAGACATCACAACTCCAAATCAAATTTATGGTAGCTGTATCTTTTCTTAGCATGATTACTTGTGACCACTTATAGGGAGCTTCAGGAATCATCCAACCCTGATGTGATCAGCATCAGTGTTGAACTATCCTTCCACCCCAATTTGTGTTGGCTTCCCTTGATCGCTAGCAGACCAAGTTTCACCTCCCACGTCAGTTTCAAAAACAATAGTCAAACATTTTCGTTTTCTATCTTTTACTCTTACTAGTCCTATTCATAAAACAATCCGTTTCAATTTATCTTTATCATGGAACTTAAGTCATCCATTATCCTCTATTTGTTTCACTTACCTTGCCTAGGCATTCCATACTTGTGGCCTCATTAGTCAAATTATTACTCAACGTAAAACATACAACATACAACTCCAAAGGATGGAACTCACTCCATCAATCATTCTCAAATAAAATTACCTAGGGGAAACTCACTTCCTACTAGGTTATACACCGGTTCCATACCGATTCATACTCATAACATCTCATGTCTAATCTCAATAGACAAATACTAAAGGGATTCTCATTCCCTAGGAGTCTCTCTACTCCTCTTTTCATAAATATTACATACTAACTTGCATCTCTCATGCACAATACTTACTCGTTACTTGCATCTCTCATGCATAATACTTATACTTACACAATGAGTGGGTACACATGTTTATGTAACATGAGGTCCAAACATCAAAACGATTTTTCTTTGTGCCATGCACATAGTTTACGCACCAACACGTAAAACATACTCTAAGCGGTTTCTCGCCCTACCCCCCTTAAAAGGGGTTACGCCCGCGTAACCAACCATATGTTATCACTGAACATTGGTTCACTAATCCGAGTATCATGAAGTGTTTTAACTTCAATGTGGTTAATTAACTCACAACCGGGTTCGGTTTTAGCCTCTAAGGCTTCAAGCGTTTTATGTGAGCCATCTACTCATGTTTGCCAGGTATACTCAACCTTGAATTACGGCCCACTAGTTTCAGCTACGTGACTGATAACTAGAGCTTAACCGCTCTTAGGTATTCTCAATGTATAAATCCACTCTTTTATCCTTTTGTCTTGGAAATAAAGGTTTTCAATCGTCGCTAGGTATCTCTTACCGTATGCGAATTCGATGGGTTATAGATTTTCTCTCCAATTTCTGGAAATCTATTTAATATAACACTGTATACCTTTGTGATTATTCACATATTTTTCCCGACTTATTGTCGGTGAGGTCAAGCTGCTACTTAGCAGTAGTGCTTCTCATTGATAATGACTTCTGAATCATGTTGTTTATTTATTTCTGTACAAGAATTCCTCATACATACACTTTGCATTTTTACAATCGATTCTGGGCCCTGGGTTACTGCCCACATTCTTTGTCATCTTTAGCAATGGCCGCAGGTTATCTCTCTAGATTCTCACTCAACGGCTTGTTGACATTTCTCAATCCTGGCTCTCCCACTTGATCATTACCGCACAAGTGCCAATACCAAAACACTAGTATTAGAGTGCAGAAGCGTAAAACCCTTGACAGTAAATCTCTCATGGGAGTAGGAATGATTATGTCCCTTTACCACATTTTTCAACAGTTGTATCAGTATCTGTTACTGTGTATCATGTTCTACTCATTACTACATCTTCTATAGCATCCGCTACTACTTTAGTCGCCCTCATGTACTCCGCTATTTTATACTATGGCTGGCCATCATTTGGCTCAATAAAATATATTACTCCATATCTTTAGCTTACTGCGCATCGTTTACTCTGCAATTCATACGACAACATACAGTGTTTACTGCTAATCCGATTATTTCTACGGTTGTTCCACTGACTATCAAAGCCTTTCTACAGACTATTTGATTTCAAATTTACTCCTTGGCAATATAAACATGCTCAGGTTTTTTTGACACCGCTTTAATGGTTTCACATTACATACATAGGCGGTAGCCTTTCTCTGGAGGATTCACGCAATTACCGCTCGTAGGCTCCACAATAACAAGTGGTTGTCCCCACTATAAGGCGTGGTTCGTGCCACAGTAACTCTTATGCCTTATGCATATGTTTTACAATGTTGGATCTACGAATTGTGTGTTCTATGGCTTACAAGCACCTGCCTCGAGTCATGCTCCATGCGGCTGTTTATATAGGTTTCTTCTTCTCCGTATGCATTAAATGGTTAGGAGGTATTTCTGGGCTCTTGATATGGTTGTCTCATCACACTTCCGGACATGGAAGGCCCTTTGTATTTTAATATTAATCATGCCCTCGGGCAATTTAGGGTATCCCGTGGTACGAGGGATCCCTTCGGGTTCTACCCGAGTTGTTTGCTTAAACACTTGTATTCTCACACGATATCTCGTTCAAACTGTGACTTCGTACCCTTAACGGATTGCTCGGGGTGGTTAATGAGTCGTGCCCATGACATCTGGTTGAACTCATGTGTATGTCAGATTCTTACTCCGCCTGCGGTTGTGTATATTTTGAAATATCCCTTGGGTTTGTAACATCTCCCGTATGGGTAGATCATTGGTTCTTTTCCTTTAGATCCTGGTCAGGTCGTCATTCTCTTTAGTGAAGTATACTTTGGGATTATATCTGTTTATCGAACATGAATAGTTCATTCTAGGCATTTGCCGTATTGTTTATATCGGGTATTATTCAGTCAATATGTATTCCTAAGGAATACCAATGTTCTATAACTAATACTCTGTGCTTCTAGCACTTCTCCACGCTAGTCTTGGTTCGTTACCTTACTGGTTTATAGACTCTTTAGCTTCGTAAACTTCTTTGTGTTCTTCGATCCTTCGAGATACCACTGTCTTGGTTTGGATTGGCTCTTTCGTCCGTAGTATGGAGTGCTACTTCCCGTGTTCCGTACTAATTTTATACATACATGGAGTATCTTATTGATACGTTGCCACTGCCCGACTAACTCATAATTGGTCTGTCAGGCCCGCAAGCTCCTTCGGAGTGCGGTCGTTCCATGTCCGTTTGTGTACACTTGTAGTGTCGGTCAAGCCTAAGTGAAGATTCTGTTGCCAACTCCTCTTATATATATATGATAACTTAGCGTGGTTCTCTGGTTTTGGTTTTAAAAATTAGGGGGTTTTTTCGAAAAATTCTCTGTTTGAAAGAAAAATTTGAGTGAAATAAATCTCACGGCATTTCAATGCCGGTTGCTTCTTACTAAGTCTGACTTCTGCAGACTGGTATGTTCTTTATACAGTGGTCAGGCTTTGGCCTTCCAAGGTTTCGTTTCAGAATTCTTAGGGTTTGTGTGGTATATTGGCTTGCTTGTCACTTTGGTACTTGTAAGTACTTGTCACTTGTTAAGATTCCTCTTAACGGTCTAGTTATTACTGCAACTTGCCGAGGCAAGTGCGCGGTAAGGCGGTTTTTTGGGTTAATCATACCGGTCACGGTATTGTTCACATTGTATTTGGTAGCCTCGTTGGCTCTTCCTTGATCCCCTAGTTGGATAACTGCTCCTTGGAGCTGATTCTCATTCCTCTTGACATGACTGTCGTTCATTTAGGTGCTCCTCCACTCTCGGAGTTCCTTAATTATTTTAATTCTATGCTTTACCTCGTTGCTCGTTCCCACGTCTTTACTGTGGTTACCGAGGTTTAACTTATTTAGGTACTACTTCTGTAGTCCTATTCGGGTATATCCCGTAATTATGCTTGTAGCTGTCTAAGCTGTGCCCGTTAGGTATTGCAACCTCTTCGGGTGTGGCAGGGTGGGTGTACCTACTCTTGACTAGATTCTTGGTCGGTTAGTGTACCGATGTTGGTATTAGTTAACTATGGCGGTCCATAGACATGTGTCCTGGTTCTCGTTAGTTCTATAAGTCCGTCTGGTCGCACGATTGGTGCATCCTTCTCACTGCTGCTCGACCAGCTGGGTTCTCGCGACTGCTAAGCATGTCGCCCCAGGCTGTCACAAATTCTGGTCTCCTTGGATTAGGATGTCTCGACCTTCCGTCATTGCGTGCAGTTATTGTCATTTCAGCGGGATCCGTCTCCGGGATTTCCGGTTCTCGGGATCTACCGCATGACAGGTTCTAGTTCATATCGTAATAACAAGTAAGTGCTAGTTCGGGTTTCCCATCTCTCTGACGTTCTTTCCCAAGCTTTTAATATGGGGGTTGTGGAGGGCGGGTCTAGTATTGTAGGTATCCAGATCATACTGGAAGTTCCTAACTAGCGCATCTCTCACGCTACCACTCAACCCTTAGCCCTAATTCACTAATTTCTAACTCGGTATTTCCTAAGCTCGGTATTTCCAGTCATCAGAGAGATACTTCGCTCTGATACCATTTTTGTAACAGCCCAACCGTTAATCTCGTCATTACCTCTCAAACCGATTCTAATTACTCTTACTCACGCAGCGGAACTCTAATCACAACGAGGGGTGAAACAACGCCGTTAGCCACCCATATGGCTAACCTGGCCTAACTCTCATACAGTAACGGTCTGATGGACTGGAACAACCGAATTCACAACACAAATACAATACTCGAATCATTTCTTTACTATACCGAGTCTACAACAAATGGATGCCGACAACATATTCGGTCTTACACCTCCTTCAATACATAAGTAATTAAACTACTACCCATGTAACCCACCGACCCCGTCCTACTCTCGAACGGTAACATCTTCGGTGTACCTGTAAAATAAAAGCATCGCCCCTAGGGGCTCAGCTTAACGCTGCATATGAAATTCGCATACCCCGAGCGCTAACCGGGGTACGCCGACCACTTAGTCGGATATACATGGAGTTCATTTTAGTCAAACAACATGCATCAAGGCAATACAATAAATATGTGTATTACACAAGGAATCTACATCTAATCACGGAACACGATTCCTAACTAACATAACAAGGTTGTTAGTGGTATCTGGTTACTCTTAGGCCTTGAGGGTTATTCCTCACTATGCCTTGTTTACTTATTCAATACCTCACCCGCTCTCTCGGGTTACTTAATCATATTCACACCCATTCTCTTGGGCTACTCGTACTATACTCACCCACACTCTCGGGTTACTTATTCTCATTATCTTACCCATACTCTTGGGTTATTTATACTCATTATCTCACCCACACTCTTGGGTTATTTATACTCATTATCTCACCCACACTCTTGGGTTATTTATACTCATTATCTCACCCACACTCTTGGGTTATTTATACTCATTATCTCACCCACACTCTTGGGTTATTTATACTCAAGCTCTTGTAGATTCTCGAGACACTACAGGTCTCCTACGTCACGCTTGTTACTCTTAATACATACTTAGGCCAAAACTCATGGCTCTCTAGCATAGTCTTACTTCCCCGGTTTCGACCCTACTCTGGGTCTAGCATGGTGGGAAGGTTCAACTAGCTCACGGAACTCTCTCTTAGTTCCTATCTCTTTTACTTAGGTCCGACTACTCTCGGACTACTCTCGTTCCCATACTCTCCTCTCTCGGAGTTATAATAATATCATGTATATTAGTCTAGAAGCATCACTCTCGATGTTTCTAATGACTTGGGAACATTACTTTAGTTCGGTTAATCTTAGGTTTTAAGAGTTACCCATACATTTACTTTACTCATACTTTCGGTTACTTGCATATACCAGGTAAAATCCTCATATGGGAGGTCGACCATGTCTCAAGGAAGTTACTAACCCCTCAGGTCTCTTTTACCTTCTTCACCGGTTCACATCTTCGAACTATCTTAAATCCTCTTGAAGGAGGTTCACTTATCTTTCCACTCTCATTTGTTTCGTGGATTGTTTCAATGTGGTTTTCTAACCATTATCGGGTATTTACTCAACCCGTAATTCTCCTCACATTCTAGGGAGTTCATATGTTTGCGTTATCGTTATACTTTAACGGATAGTTCGTGTGTTTGCACGTTTTCGTTATCATAAGCGTCGACCCGATCTATGGGACTCTAGCCAAACGTTACTCACTACGAGTCGGTCCATTCACTATGTTAGACCACACCGGCATACAAGTATGTTAGCTCATTCAACATACAACAAGGCATACATAATCAAACAAGGGATTATTTTCATGCTTTAATCTTGATTAAGCCGGAACACAAACACACAAATCAATGTAACTCGGTTAGCACGCGGAGTATGAGAAAATCATACCTTTCACCGGGGTTTTTACTTTTACTGTGTCATCTCACCTTGCTCGGGTCACACACGATCCTCTGATAACGTTTCAAACATTATTATTAATACTAAGCTCATACGGAACATAATTAAATGTTATTCCCGTATTACCCCGTTATCCCGTTATCTTGGTTTCACTCTTGTTAATTTGAGTTCTCACTTCTCAAACACTTCTAACACTTTCTTACACTTCCTAGGGCCTTAACATGTCACCAAACAAGGCCTTAACATCTTATAACATCATTAACATTTAAACCCCCCATCATTTCCAACCTTAAAAATGCTCTTTGTTG
The DNA here is from genome assembly GCA_023374045.1 of Limonium bicolor. Classification (NCBI taxonomy): domain Eukaryota; kingdom Viridiplantae; phylum Streptophyta; class Magnoliopsida; order Caryophyllales; family Plumbaginaceae; genus Limonium; species Limonium bicolor. The sequence goes on from CM041780.1 coordinate 304,864,046, forward strand.
GTTTCTGGGGGTGGTCTGGGACCTTGTCCTTACCCCAAGTCCCGGACCTATTGCAAACTTAACTCTCGACGATTTTTAACATATGGTCCGGGACCTTGTCCCTATCCCAAGTCCCGGACCAGCATGGTTGTGCAGTCTCGACATAAAAATAGGGGGTGGTCCGGGTCCTTGTCCATGGACTAGGTCCCGGACCCTGCTAAAACCTGCAACTCACATTATTTTTCAACCCCATTTCAATCCTTACTCCACACCCAATCTTCCTCCAATCTTTCCACAAGATTCCTACATGATTAATCACCTTAAAACATGCTCTAAAACTCTTCAAATCATGGGTTAAACCCTTACCCAAATTCTTACTCAAAATCACTTATATTCCATAACTAGTTTTTCTCTTGTTTTCTACTAGACTTGTAACAGATTTGGTTTCTTCTTTAAACCATTCTAACCTCACTTACTGATGCCATTCCAAGCATTCACATGGCATTATTTTTACTCCTAACACACTCTCCTTCAAAGTTTGGTTTTCCAAACCATTAACCACTCACTTAAACCTCTTAAACACACCTAGTTTCTTCCTTTGAATAGAACACTCAAGTCCATACATCCCTAGGAAATTTTGACAGCACTTGCCTACTTTCTATGCATTCACACCACACCATATATGCACACAAACACTTCTTCATCCCTGTTTAATGAGGCACCAACAACTACAACACTTTTGATCCCCATTTGCTCACACATGTACACTAGCTTAGTTTCTAGATTTATTTGCACACATAAACCACATTAAAAACATTCTCATTCCCACTCAATATTGTAGTACCAAGACTACACCAATTCAAGAGCATCAATCCAACTCTAAAATCTGTTTTACAAGTCAAATAAAAACTAACTCAAGGTAAGCTTTTTACCTTGTTTGTTTTCTCTTTTTTCTTTCCCTTCTTCCTCTTCCTTTTTCTCCATCTTTCTCTTCTTGTTTCCACACTACACAAGGGGTCTAGATTGCCATCTACAATCACATCCCCACACACACATATCAAGCTTACTAATTTCATTTTTCCCACACCAAAACTAGTATTTCAAGAACTAGTTTTTAGGCTCTAGCTTAGATATTACCTTGGAGTACTCAAAAGGATGGCTTGGCAATCAATTAGTGGAGTTCCCAAGCTTCCACAAGAGCAAGGAGCTCACGGCTGAAATGGGGAACATATTCAACGTGGAGGAATTTTTCCAAAACTACAAGAACAAGCTAGAAATGAGCAAAACTCTAGCTTATAATTACCTTGAGGCATCAAGGAGGTGAATGAGAGTTAAAAGCACCCTTTTAAGCTTCAAAAGGCCCAACACCCATGGAAGTGAAGGTGGAGGAATCAAGGTTTTGAGGGGTGGAAAACGTAGCCCTCGCCGATACGAGTCTAACGGTATAATTTTTGTGTGATTCGGTGAAGAAACGAGCAAGTGAGAGGAGGAAGAAGATGGGCTGTTGCTTGCTCTTTGAAATCGCCATTTACAGAGGCAAGGAAGGAGGAGCTCAGTTTGGAGGGAGGGGAAATCGTGAGTGAGGAAAAAGAAGAGGTGAGAGAGTGTTTAAGTTGCTTTATACTATTCCCTCTTTTTTTACTTTACTTATTTCTTTGTCATCCTATTACCAAATAGCTACAAGCTATTAATGAGTGTACACATATTAATTAAAACCGGCCCACATGAATTAGTAGTCCGGGTCATTTTTCGTCTTTTCGAATTAAACGCGTTTTGTCCCCCGGTTTCGTCACTATTCACTTACCGGGTCCGTTTTCTGGAATTTTCTCGTTTAATTAATTTTAATGGTTATTAAGCTTCCATTAATACTTATTTATAGTTATTTAATCAACTATAATTTTTACGGGTCCGTTTGACCACTTAAAGTCACGTTTTTGGGTTTTCTCGAAAAACGCGCTTTAAAACTCTGTTAGCGTTTTAATCCATTATTTGGATCCGTTTTCTTCGGGAATCATTCCCGTATACTAATTAGGCCTATCTAAGCCTTAGGAATCCATCTCGGACCCTTACGAGATCATATATCTCTTATTTTCATTTAATGCGCATTTTAGCGTTTTTCGCTTTTCAAGCGTTTTCTCTTTTCTTTTGGTTTTATTCTTTTACCCATACTCTCTAGGCACAATTAGGCCCTTAATAATTTATTAGAGTAATTAAATCACCATTATTAGGTCCGGGGTATTAAATGTTTAAAATGAGTTTTGGTAAGTTAGGAAGTGTTTAGAATGGTTAAGTGTTCTACTAGTGAAAGAAACATGCATTAAGGTTTTTAAAGGTGTAAAAGGGACTTAAGCATTATTTTAGAGGATTTAGAGTGCAAATGAGTGTTTTGGGATACTTCAAGATCATGGTGAGATTGTGTTTAGGACTTGTGCAATGTTGGTGAATAAGAAGAAGTGATGTGTTGCATGGAGGGTCTATACGCTTGTAGAGATATTCAAGGAGTTGGTTAGGAAGAAAAGTTGGGAGATGATGTTGTAGTGGTGAGAAGACATTTGGGAATAGTGGAAGTTATGGGTATGAAACACCACATAGGAACTTAGTGAAAAACATTACAAGTGTAAACCTTTTTATAAGGATTTGTGTAATGCTTGAGGAGGATTTTAGTGAATGATTTAAGGAGTTTAAAGGAGGTCTTAAGGTGTGTTGAAGTTCCCAAATAAGGTTAGAACATACTAGGATATATGTGGGGAAGTTTGGAGTTAAATGGGCAATTATAAACAAGGGTCTGGAGCAGACCCACCTTGGGGACCGGACCTGCAAGGTCGGTCGAGCCCAGATTACCCTCCGAGAAATGGTCTCTGGAACGGACTGACCTTGGGGACCGGACTTGCAAGGTCGGTCGAGCATGGATTTTTAGTACGGATTGAGTCTCTGGAATAGACCGACCTTGGGACCGGACTTACAAGGTCGGTCATGCCTAAATTTTTGTATGTAAGTGAGTCTCCGGAATCGACCGATCTTGCGACCGGACTTGCCAAGATCGGTCGGGCCTGAATTTTCAAAGGAAAGAAACGCTCGGGAATAGACCGAACTTGTGACCGAATTTGCAAGGTCGGTCAGAGTAGAAATTTTAACGGTAATGTGGTTTTGGAATGGACCGACCTTGTGTAAGGTCGGTCGGTAAGTTCGGTCAGATCCAGACTTGTAAAAAAAAACAAACAAAGTGTGGCTTAAGTAGTTAACCCTAGGGGGTATAAAGTAGGTAATCAAGGATAAGTTTGGGCATTAAAACATATCATATAACCATGTTAAACACTTAGTAAATTTGAAGTTGAGTAAGTTAATTAACCGACATTCTTAAACATGTATAGGAGAGACCTACGGTGGAAATTAATCGAAGCAAGGACCAAGGTATGGTTTTCTTGCAGTCTGTTGCCTGCCGGTTTACACCGGCTTGTGTGTTGTTTGTTTTTTTTTGTGTTTTTATGACGTTATAAGACTTAATCATGTAATGAGTTTACAGTTGTTCATATTATTGTGATGTTATGACGTGACTCATTCCCCTTGTGTGTGTCTAACATGGCTTACCACTTGATTGTGAATCGTTGTTAAGTTCCACTATTGAACTTCTAACAAGTGCTAACTTGGGAGTGAGGAATCCGGTTGTCCGGTCATGCATGTAAGTTTAAGAGTAGATATCTGTATCAGATTCAACTCTTATGTTGTTAAGATTGTTCTCCTTTATTTGGCGTTCGATCTCCCGTTAGCTTCCTCCAAAGCTTACCTATTCTGACTTATGATCGGTTTAGTGGGAACATGTGTTTGTGTGGTGTGTTCGGGTCACAATATCCGAACCATCTGGGACTTAAGTTACTCGTTCGAATAACAGAACGGTAATGAGTGTGTGTAACAAGCTTAACATGAGAGTGAACCATTCTCTAGGCTTCTTATGTTGTTTAACCCTTTTGGTTGTTATTGTGGGAAGTGTATTCACCAAGTATGTGAAGTTGAGCTATGCAATATTGTTGCTATGCCATATGTATATGTTGTGTGTTAAAATGAATGCCATGTCATCTTGACAATTAGTTGTGCGTATCCCGGTAGCCGATGGGCTGCGCGTTAACCATACCAGCCAAGGGTTGCTGACCCCCTCGGGGGCTCCATATTTTTACTGGAGGATGAGGATCGAGGAAGCAGAGTGGTTGTAAATCAAGGTTATGCCGTACTCTTGATTATTTTGGATGTTGAACCCGGGATGCGCCTGTGCTCCCGTGGCGTTATATTTTGGTACCGTTCATGTTAAAGTGACGGTAGTTACAGTGACAGTTTGTATTATATACTCGGTATGTTGGTTATGTATATATATGGTTGTTAGTACCTAATTCTCGGGAGTCTGATCATCAGACCGGTACACTTGTATTTATTCTGCCTTGTCAACCACGTAGGTGGTTGATGGCGTTGTAGCACCGAATCGTTTTGTTATAGTTTAGTTATTTTTTCCGCTGCAATGTCATATAATGATAAGTTATTGGTAGGGGTGTTACAAAATGGCTGGAAATTAAAATGACAAAAATAAAAATAAAAATAAATAAATAACTGGAATATTAAATAACTGCAAATAAAACGAAAAGTAGATTGCTGGAATAATTAAATGCCAGAACCAATAGTAGTACAATATACAACCAAAGAAACTGATAAATAATAATAAGACTGAATTACGAAACAAAAACAAAAATAGCAAACAAAATATTAGAAATAACAATAAAAACAGAAAAACAAAAATAAAAGAAACAAAATATTATAATATAACAACAAAGTCAAGTCTCCGGCAACGGCGCCATTTTGCAAACGGTTTATTTGATGTATTAAAAACTAAGAAATAATCCAAGAAATCAACAAATCAATAGACCGTCGGGTCGCAAAAAATCCCGGTCGTAGTAGTATAACAATTTAGAAGCGACCAGGTGTCAATCCACGGGACTTGATAAAGTAAGTCTAGCCTAAGACAATGGGTAATTCAAAAGGGGTTGTTTTGTTTTGGGATTTAAATACATAACAAGAATGACATAATTAAAATAATAGTCAGGAAAATAAATAACAGGCAAAATAAAGTGATAGATGATATGGATGAGCGGGACTCTGGGTTCAGGTTAAAACTGTTTGATTAATTATGTCTACTGGTTAGTTAAAGACAGATTGGAAAAATTCCTAATATTTTCTTAAAAGCTAAATCATAGTCTCAGAAGAATTCGTTTACCAGAAATGCGGGGTCTAGTCTAGACTCAAGCAGAAACACATGTAAACGGGTTAAGTACAAGGAATAATAATTTGCGTCTGCAGGAATAATTAATTAATCCAATCAATAATTCCACAGATATACAGATTAATTTAACCGATCTATTTATCACTTGGTCGGATCAAAATAGATTTAGTAAAGCAATTTAATAAACTCATGACATTTATTAAAAAGCGCAAGAATAATATTAATCGTAACAATCTGCAATTATTTAAAACCAGTAAAAATGTAAGTCACATAATTAAAACAAACTGAAATAAACCATCACCCAGAGTATATATAAACTACTCACTCATTATTCCAAAGATGAAAACAAATATCAAATGTTATAAAATAACTAAGAATGTAATATGTAACAAATATAAATGTAAAAGCATAAGTTTAGAAAAACCATTTTAAATGAACCGGTCCGGTTCACTTTTTCCTCTGCCCAAACCGGTTCTGCCCCCTTTTATTTCTTTCCGGTTCTGTCATGTCGGTTCACTCCTGGTTGTTTCTCTGAGCCCTGTTCCTTTTCTCTCCGCTTCTTGATCCCGTTCTCAACTTCTCGATCTCGCCTCTTCTACTCGTGCGGTCGACGACGAAGAAAAGCAACGGTGGCGGTGAGCTCGTGGTTTAAACGGTAAGTTGACGATGATTCGGTGAGAATGGTTTCCGATGGTGGCTCTGTTGTTGTCGGTTGCGGGTGTCGATTACCAGCGTGAATGATGTGGAGGTGTAGAGTCGTGTCGTCGGTGATGCGAGAGCAAAGAGGGACGGAAGGTTGTGGTCGATGAGAGCTGAGAATGATTGTCGATGGTGGAGATGAGATTGATGACGGTGGATGGTGGCGGGAAGAAGCCGATGGAGTCTGAGATGAGGTTGCGACGACGGGAGACGGTAGTGAAGGTAATGAAGATGATGCGTGGTGGATGGCGAGAATGTATGTGATGTCGGCGATGAGTGAAGGTCGAGAATAACAGTGAAAGTGTGACGACGTGCGGGTGTCTTCCTCTGTTTGCCGATGGCGGTGATGATGGGCGTATGGAATGATAAGTTGATGATGTCGTCGAGGTGAAGTCGAATGGAAAGGATGTTGACGGTGGCGATGGTGATTTGCGTGAGTCGTGGCGAAGGAGACGGTGAAGACGGTGGTGTGGTGTCGTGAATATGATGGTGAAGATGATATCGGTCTCCAGGGATGCGAACGTGGTCGATGGTGATGACGGTAATCTCCTGGGATGCGGGTGTCAATGGCGTGAATATGAGGAGTGAATGGAGAAGATAGTGAATGGTATTTGCCTCCTCTGGTGCGATCTATGGAGTGGTATGGTGATGTCAGTGGTGTGGTGATGGAGATGATGATGGGTGACGAAGGCGATGCAGTGAAGGTGGTGACGATGGAGTCGTGCGGTGATGGTGTTGAAAGTCTGGTGAAAGTGAATGGAATGAGGACGCTCGTCTAGCGTGAGTATGGTGATGACGCGGGCGTGAATATATAGCCATGAAGGAGATGCCGAGAATGATCCAGCCTGTTGTAATGCGATCCGAATTACAGACAATAGCATGGGTTTTATGATTTTCTATTATAAATGTTGGTACGACATGCTTTTTGTCTCTATAGTCGGTCCATTAGAGCACACGACTGATCAGTCCATCCGTGAGTGAATGTGGTATATATCTGTGAACGGCCCATCTCCTTTTTATACTAGACACCAATAACGTGTGAATGATACCAATCCTTGAACATATAATAATTTGGATATATATGTCGCGAATGATGATTCCATGTCAGCCCATGACCGATAAATATGGTGCAGCCCAGATATAAAGAAAACTCTATAATATATATATATATATATATATATATATAATTGGTGTATTATAATTTTCCTGCATTTAACACATAAAATATATCTTATTATTTAAAACAAAATCTTAGAAAAAGCATATGATAAGTGTAAAATATGACATGAATTCTTATGAAAATAGGAAGAATTAAAGTCCTAAAAATAGATGTATTTTGCACTTATCAACCACCCGGCGCGTTCAAACTTGAAAATAAAGAAATAAAATGGGAAAGGGAAAGGAATTTAACATAAAGAGCAATGGAAGAATATTTTTAGACAAATCAAAGATACAAAAAAGGACAATGCGAAGTAAAAGTTGAAGTTTGAGTATGGCGGATTGTGCGCCGGGTAAACTCTATCCGGCGTAGGACTTCCTCCAAGATGCCTGATTGAGAACACCCGGCAATGTACCGGCATATTCCACCGAAAAATAAAATGAACAAATTAAATTAAAGAATCAAAGAATTAAATAATAAAGAATAAAGAATAGGTCGTTTTACCGATTTTAGATTCCTTCTGGCATAAGTAAAGAGTCACCATGGTTGACCAAGCAATAGCAGTTATGGACTGTTGGTGATTATGGTGTCGTGTGTGATGCCGGGTATCTCCTACCCGGCATATGTACTGTTTCACGCGGAATTGGCGGTTTTGACCGTTAATAGTTGGGCGCATTTATCACGTGTGCCGGCTATTGACGATCCGACACGACGCCCGGCAACAGACACATTTGATGCCTATAAATAGGCCGAGAAAGGCTGCAATTTGACACACTTCAACATACCAAATCCACGCCATTCACACTTCACTTTCCGCCACATTCCATCTATTGGTGTCTAAGGAACGTCTGCAGATCCATCCATGCGAGAGAAGAAGAAGACCTTGACGGGTTAAGGCTATTAACATCCCCTTCTCCCCATTTGTATTCTCTTTGTAGTTGTGTGGATGGTGATGCAGAATCCTTGTTAGATTTTTGGTTAGGGAAGATTTCCTTGTAAAACTCTTATGACCATTTATGGAATTTTCAAGTTTCTTAACCCGAGTTCTAGTCTTCATGCAAAGTAGAATGAAGTAGCTATTTATTCTCTAATCTCTAAGTCCTATTTAATGTTCACAAAACAAGAGTAGGATAGATTAGGATTTTGGTAATCTTTAAGTTTGTTGTTCCGAAAAGGGGCATCAAGACCTAAGGTTTAGGGTTAATCTCTTATTTTTCCATTATCTGTTTGTATTCGGGCATTAGCTATGTGCGATGCAAGTATGAATATTGAGTTTCCTTTTGTCAGAACCGAATCTGGAGGTGTTGTTTACGAATGTACGACGCCGGATGCAGTGCCGAATGGAAGTTTTCCGGCACATTCGAGGCCATTAATATGCCGGGTAGCAAAGGTCCGGCATGTCTCCCGGCATATGCATTTTGCGAGACCAAATCCTCTTTGAGACTTGCCACCCTTGATTATTGGTCTTACGTTTCCCTTACAGTGATAATCTTCCAAAATCAAAGTTAGTTTATTTAGTTTTCTTAGTTTAGAATCAAATTTACGTTTCCTCCTTGTTTTAGAATAGGCTTTTGCCCGGATTAGGACTAGTTTTCTATAAGTCCCTTGGGTTCGATACTCTCGGTCGTAATATATGCACGCTATACTCTGACCGGGTTTTATTTGCTACCCGTAGTAGAGTTGTAGGTTTAGTTTATTATTTTATTTTTTATGTATATAATTTCCTCCAAAAATTCCAGTTAGCAAATTGGCGCCGTTGCCGGGGACTTGGAACTAGTCCAAGTCCTAAATTCGGTAAAACACTCTATTCTTTATTATTTATTCTTTAATTCTTTGATTCTTTAATTTAATTAGTTCATTTTATTTTTCGGTTGAATATGCCGGGTACATTGCCGGGTGTTCTCAATCAGGCATCTTGGAGGAAGTCCTACGCCGGATAGAGTTTACCCGGCGCACAATCCGGCATACTCAAACTTCAACTTTTACTTCACATTGTCCTTTTTCGAATCTTTGATTTGTCTAAAAAATTCTTTTCCATTGCTCGTTTATGTTAACTTCCCTTTCCCTTTCCCATTTTATTTTCTTTATTTTCAAGTTTGAACGCACCGGGTGGTATGTCGGGTAACTTCAACCCGGCATTAGTGGAGGAAGTCCACTACCGCATACAATTCGCCCGGCACCGTGTCCGGCATAACCAAAACATTATTTCTTCTTTAATTTTCGTAATTTTAATGTCATTATATTATTTCTTTTATTATTACCAAGTATTATAACGTTTCTCTTGTTCCTCCTGAAGTTATCAAAGTGAATGCTTCTGCGGTCCACAAATTCTCCTGAAGATTTAGCAGATTTAGACCCAGAAATCGAGAGGACTCTTCTCCGCTCCATTCGTCATCGAAGAAACCACCAACACCTACCTCCTACATCAATGGCAGCACCTACCGTCCGAAAATAAACCTTCCTTCTAACCAAGGCCAAAAGCCCGCAATCGACCTCCCTCCCCTTCCACAAAACGAATACGATGAATGGCAAAAAGTTAAGCCATATCATCAAATCCGATGCATCAAGGAGTTGGGTATGTTCGACGGTACAAACCCGGACGATGCTTTGCTCCACATCACCAAATTTCTACAACACACAAACAGCCTAACCTCCTCAAACAATGTCCTCCAATACGCCAGACTTTCTCTCTTTCCCCATAGCCTTACGGGGAACGCTAGCAAGTGGTACAATAGTCTAACCCCAGTACCATCACCACATGGGAGGATATGGAACCAAGTTTTATGACAAATTCATGCCCCCTAGTCGCACCCTGGAGATGATCGCCAACATTTACAACTTCAGAAAACCTATCTCGGAGAACATCTGTGAGACTTGGGACAGATTCAAGGGGTTGCTATGCACATGTCCACACCACGGCCTCACCAAGGAACAACTATCTCAGGTTTTACAATGGATTGGTCAATCAATGCAAGACGATGATCTTATCCTCCCTAGGTGCAGATATATTAAAGAAGCTTGGAGATCAATTCCTTAGTGGGGTTGAATCTCTTTGCGAAGAGATTAGGGAATGGGCCACCGGTGGAACCAGGGGTAGTACCGGGTTTATATCAAGTAGGAGAGGGTGACGCTATATTTGACAAATTGATGCAAAGTCATGAGGAGTTGTTGGAGAGCAATGCTCAAACTTCCATGAAGGTTAGCGCTCTACAGAAAGTGGTGGAGCAAATAGCAATGAACAAACCTCCTCAACAGACGAACGTGGTTAGTGCACGACCACACGCTCTGAAATGTTGAGGAAGTCAATTATGTGAGTAACCAAGGGTATCGGCAGCCATGGCAACAGGGGAACCAACCCTTCAACACTTTCAGAGTCAAGCCGGCTACCAGGGAGGTCCAAGGCAATTCAGACCATCCCATCCTGCATCATCATCAGAGGCTGAAATGGCTAAACTTCGTGACATGATGTCCGCCCTGATGAACAAGATCCAAGACACTCACAATGAGATCTTGACCATTCGCAAGGAACACAAATCGTTGCAGTTGCAATTACAGCAACTTCTGACGCAACCACGACAGCATGGTCAACTCCCGTCCCAAACGCTAATAAATCCACGGGAGCATGCGAATTCGGTCACCATCTTGCCACGGATCTCAAATGATGCCAAGTAGCCTAAAAGGCTAAGTGTAGGGTGGTTCCTCCTCATGCATTTCTTACCTCAGGGGAGTTCCCTCTATCTTTATTCTTTCTTTTTTATTGACTTTGTTCTTTTTAGTTGTCTTCTCTTTATTTTGTTCCTTTTCGGTTATTTTCGTTTTTCTTACAAAAAAAAAACTATTTTTTATTGTTTCTGTTGAACACTGGGGTCAGTGTTCCTGCCAAGTGTAGGGCAGGGACCCCCCTTAAAATAAGTTTTTATTTATATGCATAAGTTGTGAGTTTTATGGATGTTTTACTAAACTTTTTACATGTTTTTGATTGAGATGAGATTAGGAATGACTAAAAGCTTGTTCCCTCAAGAGGTAAGCTCTCTAATGACTTGTAGATTCTTATTTTGAACTTCTTGATTCTTTTTATTTAACGTGAGTATATGATCTTTCTCCCAATTCTTTCCTTTGTGTACTTCTAGGTACTTGTTTCTTTTCTTTTCAAATTGTGAAAAATCTTTTGGGTGAAAATCTTAAAAAAGGGTTTTTGTGAAAGAAAGAAGAAGAAGAAAAAGAAAAACAATAAAAAAATCTTCTTCCAAAGGAAAAGCATTATATTCTTGAGGTTGAATTAAAGGTGCCTCAGAATAAAAGCAAGAAACGAGAGTTTTTCCTTTTATTTTTCTCCTAAATTCCCCGTTTTTCAATGTAAAAATCATGGTTGATTCAGAAACCCTTGCAAAATAGGGCTGAACTTAAAAACCGTCGATGAGTGTCTTGGCCACATTCAGAAACTCTTGAAAAATAGAGCTGAATGATGGAAACCGGAAAAAGGAGAGATTCAAAAAAAATCCCTTATGCAAAATAGCCCAAAAGTTTTTGATTGGTTTTGGAATTCTTTGTTGTTATACCCATTAGTATGTTTGGATAGAGAAGGTAGATTAAGTGATAGTCGTGAATTAGAGTCAAGCAGTTAGAATTATTTATCTAATTTCATCTAAGTTATCTGTTTTTGCATAAGTAATTACTCCTTTCTAATCTTGTTTTGCTCGAGGACTAGCAAAAGGTTAGTGTAGGGCCTTGATAAGCCGCAGACTTATCATATTTTATGCATTAGATTTAGTATTTATTTATCTAAAGAGTTATATATGTGTTGTTTGCTTATTGTGTGTAAAGTATATTATTTGTACAAACTTATGTTTTTATGAGTTTACGGTGCAAGGAATGATTTTCTAGGCAAAATTTCAATTGAAGCCGGACTCAATGCCGGGTTGACCCAGCACGGCATAAACACAGAACAGAAAAGAGGCCTTGCGGACATGATGCCGGGTAGATTCCACCCGGCGTAAGTAAAGAGTCGCCACAGTTGACCAAGAAATAGCAGTTATTGACCGTTGGTGATTAGGATGGTGCCGGGTGTGATGCCGGGTATCTCCTACCCGGCATATGTACTGTTTCACGTAGAATTGGTTGTTTCGACCGTTAACAGATAGACGCATTTATCACGTGTCGGCTACTGACGATCCGGCACGACGCCCGGCAACAGACACATTTGATGCCTATAAATAGGCCGAGAAAGGCTGCAATTTGACACTTCAACATAGCAAATCCACGCCATTCACACTTCATTTTCCGCCTCATTCCTTCTGTTGGTGTCCAAGGAACGTCTGCAGATCCATCCACGCGAGAGAAGAAGAAGACCTTGACGGGTTAAGGCTATTAACCCCCTTCTCCCCATTTGTAATCTCTTCTTGTAGTTATGTGGATGGTGATGCAGAATCCTTGTTAGGTTTTTGGTTGGGGAATATTCCTTGTAAAACTCTTATGACCATTTATGGAATTTTCAAGTTTCTTAACCCGAGTTCTAGTCTTCATGCAAAGTAGAATGAAGTAGCTATTTGTTCTCTTATATCTAAGTCCTATTTAATGTCCACAATACAAGAATAAGGTAGATTAGGATTTTGGTAATCTTTAAGTTTGTTGTTCCGAAAGAGGGACATCAAGATCTAAGGTTTAGGGTTAATCTCTTATTTTACCATTATTCTGTTTGTATTCGCGGCATTAGCTATGCATGATGCAAGTATGAATATTGAGTTCCTTTTATCAGAACCGAATCTGGAAGTGTTATTCACGAAAGGAACGGTGTCGGAGGTAGTGCCGAGTGAAAGTTGCCCGGCACATTCAGGGCCATGAATAACTGCTCATGACTTTGCATCAATTTGTCAAATTTAGCGTCACCCTCTCCCACTTGATATAAACCAGCGGTACTACCCCTGGTTTCACCGGTGGCCCATTCCCTAATCTCTTCACAAAGAGATTCAACCCCACTAAGGAATTGATCTCCAGGCTTCTTTAATATATCTGCACCAAGGGAGGATAAGATCACCGTCTTGCATTGATTGATCAATCCATTCTAAAACAGCTGAGATAGTTGTTCCGTGGTGAGGCCGTGGTGTGGACATGTGCGCAGCAACCCCTTGAATCTGTCCCAAGTCTCACAGATATTCTCCGAGCTAGGTTGTCTGAAGTTGTAAATGTCGGCGATCATCTCCTGGGTGCGACTAGGGGGCATGAATTTGTCATAAAATTTGGTTGCCATGTCCTCCCATGTGGTGATGGTACTGGGGTTAGACTGTGGCACCACTTGCTGGCGTTCCCCGTAAGGCTATGGGGAAAGAGAGAAAGTCTGGCGTATTGGAGGACATTGTTTGTGAAGGTTAGACTGTTTGTGTGTTGTATAAATCTGGTGATGTGGAGCAAAGCATCGTTCGGGTTTCTACCATCGAACATACCCAACTCCTTGATGCATCGGATTTGATGATATGGCTTAAGTTCTTGCCATTCATCGTATTCGTTTTGTGGAAGGGGAGGGAGGTCGATTGCGGGCCTTTGGCCTTGGTTAGAAGTCCGGTTTATATTTTGGACGGTAGGTGTTGCCATTGATGTAGGAGGTAGGTGTTGGTGCTTTCTTCGTTGACGAATGGAGCGGAGAAGAGTCCTCTCGATTTCTGGGTCTAAATCTGCTAAATCTTTAGGAGAATTCGTGGACCGCAGAAGCATTCACTTTGATAACTTCAGGAGGAACAAGAGAAAACGTTATAATACTTGGTAATAATAAAAGAAATAATATAATGACATTAAAATTACGAAAATTCAAGAATTAATAATGTTTTGGTTATGCCGGACACGGTGCCGGGTGAATTGTATCCGGTAGTGGACTTCCTCCACTAATGCCGGGTTGAAGTTACCCGGCATACCACCCGGCGCGTTCAAACTTGAAAATAAAGAAAATAAAATGGGAAAGGGAAAATGAAGTTAACATAAAAGAGCAATGGAAAACAATATTTTTAGACAAATCAAAGATTCGAAAAAGGACAATGCGAAGTAAAAGTTGAAGTTTGAGTATGCCGGATTGTGCGCCGAGTAAACTCTATTCGGCGTAGGACTTCCTCCAAGATGCCTGATTGAGAACACTCGGCAATGTACCCGGCATATTCAACTAAAAAATAAAATGAACAAATTAAATTAAAGAATCAAAGAATTAAAGAATAAAGAATAAATAATAGGGCATTTTACCGAAATTAGGACTTGGACTAGTTCCAAGTCCCCGACAACGGCACCAATTTGTAACAGGAATTTTTATAGGAAAATTATATACGTAAAAAGAATAAAACAATAAACTAAACCTACAACTCTACTACGGGTAGCAAATAAAACCCGGTCGGAGTATAGCGTGAATATATTTCGACCGAGAGTATCGAACCCAAGGGACTTATAGAAAACTAGTCCTAATCCGGGCAAAAGCCTATTCTAAAACATGGGGGAAAAGTAAATGTGATCCTAAACTAGAAAACTAAATAAACTAACTTTGATTTTGGAAGATTATCAATGTATGGGAAACGTAAGACCAATAATCAAGGGTGGCAAGTCTCAAAGAGGATTTGGTCTCGCAAAATTCATATGCCGGGTGACATGTCGGACCTTTGCTACCCGGCATATTCATGGCCTTGAATGTGCCGGACAACTTCCATCCGGCACTGCATCCGGCATCGTACAATTTGTAAACAACACTTCCAGATTCGGTTCTGACAAAAGGAACTCAATATTCATACTTGCATCGTGCATAGCTAATGCCGCGAATACAAACAGAATAATGGGAAATAAGAGATTAACCCTAAACCTTAGGTCTTGATGACCCTCTTTCGGAACAACAAACTTAAAGATTACCAAAATCCTAATCTATCATACTCTTGCTTGGGAAAGCCTTAAATAGGACTTAGAGATAGGAGAATAAATAGCTACTTCATTCTACTTTGCATGAAGACTAGAAATCGGGTTAAGAAACTTGAAAATTCCATAAATGGTCATAAGAGTTTTACAAGGAAATCTTCCCTAACCAAAAATCTAACAAGGATTCTGCATCACCATCCACACAACTACAAGAAGAGAATACAAAGGGGGAGAAGGGGATGTTAATAGCCTTAACCTGTCAAGGTTTTCTTCTTCTCTCGCGTGGATGGATCTGCAGACGTTCCTTGGACACCAACAGATGGAATGTGGCGGAAATGAAGTGTGAATGGCGTGGATTTGGTATGTTGAAGTGTGTCAAATTGCAGCCTTTCTCGGGCTATTTATAGGAATCAATTGTGTCTATTGCCGGGCGTCGTGCCAGATCGTCAGCAGCCGACACACGTGATAAATGCGCCCAACTGTTAACGGTGGAAACCGCCAATTCCACGTGAAACAGTACATATGCCGGGTAGGAGATACCCGGCATCACACCCGGCACCATCCTAATCACCAACGGTCAATAACTGCTATTGCTTGGTCAACCGTGGCGACTCTTTACTTATGTCGGGTGGAATCTGATAAGTCTGAAACATATAGGCTTTTTAGGGTTTAAATACCTTATAATTTGTAACAATTCAGGCAATGTTTCCCACTTATTGTGTTTTTCCTAAGATTGATGTTTTGATAAGAACTGGTGTATTTTATATGCTAAATATAGGAAAAACCCAGGAAATGAAGATTTTACATCATAAGGATTAGAGTACAACAACCCGGGAACAAATAAGGAGGAGACACAAAAATTGGTCACGTCCGGGTCAACTTGGCCGGACGCAATCCGGAGGCCAACCGGACGAGACCTAAAAATCCAGATCCGAGAGTTCTCTGTCTTGTCCGGATCCGGACAGCGATCCGGACATATTTCGAGTTTCAGATCTAGAGGTTCTGTGTCACGTCCGGATCCGGACACAGATCCGGACGTCACACAGAGATGAAAAATAAAAACGCAATCGCGCTGATAATCGGGCTTTTGGCGCAATTATCAGCCGAAAGCAAGTTAACCCCATACCTCAACGTTTATTAATGTGCAGCCATGCTCAATTAATGACGAGCACACCAAACTTCCACTAACCTATGTCTATTTTCTAAGCCTATTTAAGGAGTCATTCAGCCTTCATTCCAACTCGTCCCAGACTCTCAGAGTCTAAGCAATACACTCTCCTCCTCTCTACACACCATCTCATTCACGACTCGCTCCATCTCTATTCATTAAATTTTTTCCGTAACTCTTCACCCTCACCCATAGACAAAGCTCTGCTCACGGGCTTCATTTGTCCGCGTCCGGATTTAACACCCGGATCCGGACAGCACCAGGAGAACACGTCCGGATCTACGTCCGACCCGACCCAATACAGCCGGACGTGACTCAAATGAGTGTGGAAATTGCAGAATCAACCACGGCTTCTAAAATCAGTTTTTCTGCTAAATCCATTTATCCTTATGCTATTCATATTGAGCATTGTTATTTTGTCCATGGTGTAGACACCAAAAATTCTCACCCCATAAAGCAAATTCCGAAATAATAAATACAATAAGAGGGGTCGTCGCCTTTATTGTCAGAACGTACTAACGTGCTTGCCAAAATGAAACCATCATTTCATAACAAAGCTTTTAAACCAATTTTCAAAGCGTTTCATAAAAACACGATTTTGCTAAAACAAATTTTCAAACGACAATACAGTTTTAAACTCATCACGTTTTGAATCTTATTTTCAATTGTATCCCATAATTTCATCTCACTATATTATTGTTCCCATTTTTATTGCATACTTTCCTTCTGAAACAGTAGCATTTTTTTTTGGAAGAGTTATCCCGGTCTGGGCTAAAACTCTAGTTTTATTTTTTCCGTGAAGATATTGATTTTCCGACTTAGTATAGCCGGTTAGCATGCTCTCCATGTAACCCAATGGTCCCGGGTTCGAGGCTCACAAATAACGGGAGAGGTGTGTCTTTTCTTTCCCTTCCGCTCACCATAGACCTTTAGTTCCGGATTTTTGTGGTAATACACCGAGTTCTGTCTTAGTTCAGTCGGTGAGCATGTATTGAGGGCGCGCCAAGGCCCGGGGTTCGAATCCAGGATAGAGCAAGAGGAGGTTTTTGTTTTCTTTTTTCCAGAACACCACCCAGGCGAGGCCTTGCCTCGGTCCAGACCCAAAATCGCGGTCCTTCCCTTGGCCCAAAGACCAATCCGGTCCCAATTACATTCCTGTGAAAACCCTACTTCCTTATTATAAAACTACAACTCAAAACCCTACTGTAGCCACAGTTTTAATATTCAGCCATCCACCGTCTGGATGACTCTGGAATTCTTTTACGTCGATCATCCCTCCGACCCCTTGACTATCGACATGCAACATAACAAATTCTGAAACCCCTATCTTAATCCTCCTTCAAGCTCTAACCATGGAACTTTCTTCATACTCGATTTCTTCCTTAGCCATTGAATCACCGCGAAGAACACCAAGCGCCAGAAAACCACCACCAACCTCGTAGCCACTCACCTCCTGAACTTCTTCTTCCTTATACTCTCCCCTTTCCCCGTCGGAAATTATCCTACCACCGTTGCCACCACAGAAGCTCCACCCGACCAACGTCCCAATCTTCCGAGTCTCCTTCCCAGTTCGCCAGAATTTCCTTGGGTTTCGCTCCAGTGTAAGCCGACGTCTGATCTCTTCCTCTGTCCAAAGCGGGGTTTAAACTCTTCATCTTCTTTCCTCGTGTTCATTTTGGGTTACTCCCCTTTCTAAAACCGGGTTTTGAATTTCCTATTGTTCGTTTTGGGATTATACTAGCGCCAGAGCTTCAAATCACCATTTCGAATGTCTCTGTTCGCTCCGGAGAGAAGACTTTCTTCCCTTTGTACTCGTCCCGTCTTATGCTCACTGAGAAGATTTATGGAGTGGTTATGTAAATCGATCGTTTTCTCTATGTCATTGCTTTGATTATTCATTTTAACAAATGTAATTTATTTTATTCTGTTCAGTTCCTTCCGTCATTTTCATTTTTTTTGGGTTTCTGGTTTCGGCCCTCTCCTATACTATCGCTCTTACTCAAAGTTGTAAACGTACCCATGAACACCGAACCCACCATGGGTCTCCGGGTTCGAGAAATGGTGCAAGATAACAGATGTTCATTCGCATGCAGGTCTGTGTTTAAGATCAACTCCAGTTCCACTCTTTGCTTTGAATTTACTTTGAGTTTCACTATATTAAACTGGTTCCGAGAAAACGATTATTGATGCCCTTTCATGTAAAGTATTCTCGGTTCCTTCAACTGGGAACATGTCTGACTTGTGTTTGAATATCTTGTTCTGGTTCACTCTGTTGTTGCTCTAAGTTTAACCTACAGGAACCTTAAGCTCCCCGAGAGTATTTGTTTACCCAGAGTACTCGTTCTGATCCTATATCAGAAACAGATTCGCGGCCACCCCGAGATCCTCATGTTGTGTTTGAAGTCCACACTGTCTTTAGTATCTATCTCTTTCAGCCTTAGCTTATTATTCAACCATTTACAAGCTATAAGCTAATGCGGGTGTAAATTCTTGTTTTGCTGTGTATTGGTCTTCTTGCAGGAAGTTCTTTCTGTCCGCATCCGGGTACTCAATCTGTACCCAATTATTCTTAAGCCTTGTTGATGTTTGTGTCCTTGCATCCTGGTCTACTTACCTTTATTTATGACTTAATGTGATCTCGTATGTGACTAAACTACTGGCTAGTTATTTCGTTGCTCTTCTGAATGCTGGATCCTATGTGTCTAAGGAAACCCTTGAGTTTAGTGATAATGCTTCAAAACTGATGTAAAGTCCCTTCTGTGTGGCTCGGTCTTGCAAAACTGGAAGATATTGAGCAAAAATGGTAGATTAAGTGTTTTAAAATCAGAAACTTAGTCCATGTCTAATCGGTTGTTGATTCTTGAGATTCTAGTTGATTTGAGTTAGGCTCTCGCCTCGACAGTTTAGTACACCAGTTTGTTTAAGTCCTAAGAGGGAGTGAAAGAAGTATCTGAGTCTGCGATGTCATTTGATGTATTAAGGTTTCGGGACTTTTTTTTCTTTAATCCGATAATTGGTCTGTGGAGTCATTTCCTTCACGTGATTGAAGCATGTTTACTGAACGAAGATGGTAGAAGGGAGTGCATTGGAAAATAACCAGAACAGGAATGAAAAGATTCGAATTATCAATACATTGTGGGTTTTGTCATCACTTTCTTGTCAAATCGGAACTCTGTTTGGTCGCTAGGCGTAATAAAACAAGAAAGTTCTCCTAGAACTTGGCCAGCAATATTCTATCATGTTTTTTTTTCGCCTAACAGTTTGATTCATTGTTTACCTTGATTATTGATTAATTCTTTCATCATGTATATAATGCGTTATTTCTTTTTTTTATTATACTTTTCAATTCTCGTATTTAACTAAGCCCTAGTTACTAGACCTTTAGGACCAAGCCTTAGGATAGAGGGTGAACCCTAAGATTTAGGTGGGCCATGGTCCCACCTAATAAGTTGGGTGATCCCTAAACCCAAACCACAATTTATTAATAATTTTGTATAATAACAGCATTCTCAGATTTCATCCTAGTCGATCCATCATTCCTTCCGAATCCTCCAAAGATTAAACCAAGTCCTAAATTGTCTCTCTAATTTTTCGTCATTCATTTTTATTCTGACTTTGATTGAACTTTTCAAAACCCTTTCTGATTTCTCAAGTTGGCCCAATTGCCTTGCTTCGGCCCAAACCCAAAAGGCCCATGGCCCACGCTCAAGAAGCCCACAACCCAAGTCCAAAGAAAAGGCCCCAAGCCCGAAGCCTTAAGTCCACAAAACTCACGGCCCAACTCCACTATGTCCGGCCCAATTACCTTGACCCGGCCCAATATCCACCTTAGCCTAAGTTGAATACCCAAAAGCCCATTGCCCACACTGAGCCCACCACCAACCCAATCTCTGCCCAAACAGAGTCCACACTCTCGGCCCAAACCCAAGGCCCAAAAACCTAGGCCCAAAACCCGAAAACAAAAACCCATGGCCCAATACCACATAACCCGGCCCACAATCGAAGCCCAAATCCGAAGCCCAAATCCAAGGCCCAAACCCAAGGCCCAAAACCCAAGGCCCAAAACCCAAAGCCCAAACCATGGCCCAAAACCAAGAAAGCCCAAAACCATAAAAGACCCATGTCTCAAATAAGGCCCAACTCCACAAAGCCTAAGTCCACAAAATCAAGCAAGCCTAAGACCATAAAAATCAAGTTTAAGTCCACAAGAATCCAACCTTGAACCAAAGGTTGACCTTTGACCTGAAAGTTGACCAAATGTTGACTTTGACCAAAAAACTTTGACCTTGACCAAAACCTTGACCTAATCATTGACCAAATCCGAACTTTGACCTAATTCATCTTCCAATACAAGTCAAACCAAATTAATTCCAACACATGTTTCAAACCCGTTTCCTTTCATTTCACTTTCAATTTGTAAATTCCTTTCCTGAAAACCCAAAAAGAATTTCAAGACAATCTTTTTATTAAAGTCTCAAAGAAACCATTTTGTGGAATTTAAAAAGGAAAAACTCTTCTCACATCATAGAAAACTCTTCTCCATTGCAGAAAGTTCTTCTCACATATACAGAAAGTTTTCTCCTAAAAACCTTTCTCAAAATCAGTGTTTCTTCATTGAGAATTCCGAACAACTCTCAAAACTTTCTAACTTAGTTTTCAAATCCGAATAAATTATTTTCGGGGAGCAAGAAATGCCTAACCCCTTCAAAACTTTTCCTCCATGGTTAGGACATCACTTGTCTTCCTTCCCAAAAATAAAAATCCGAGGCGGGGCACTGGGGTCATAACTTCCCTTGTCGCAGTCTGGATCTCTTTAGGCGGGGCATTAGGGTGACAAACCTCCCCTAATTGCAGCCTAGTTTTTTACAAGGCAGGGTGCTAGGGAAGTGACGACCTTCCTAGTTGCAGCCGGGATTTTAGAATCATCTAACTCCCTTCCGCTCGATTTCAATGTTTTCGGTTTTTAACGTTTTTAAACCCGGGAGTTAGAGACGTTATTAGGGTTCGACCGAGAACATCTCATTCATGGTGTTTCTCTCTGAATCCTATTTTTTGACATAAATTCATTGCCCCATCTTTCGAGCCTCGGCACTTACCATTAATTAAGTGTCGTGTTCGAGGGGGTACATAGGGTAATCCCTCGGGATTATCCGCCCTTTTTACAACAAAAATGATTTTCGATTTTAAAACTTTAAGAGAGACAATTTTGACAATCATTCCTCCAAACAATTCAGTCCACCATCATCTCACTCTAAATTCGAAACATCCCAAAACATCAACCCTTCCAGAATCACAAATCCGAAAAGCCCGAGATCTCTATCCAAACATCAATTGCCTCACACACTCAAATCATTATCTAAACTCCAAATCATTTCAAACTCAAATCATCTCTCGAATCCCGACTTCTTTCAAACTTCTATAGTCTCATAGGCCCGAGCGCCCCACAGATTTTAACATCTCAATCTCTCCATCATTTTATGATTCAAATGTCTCACAGACCCTAGCGTCTCACAGACTCGAGCGTCTCATGGACTTCGACATCTCAGGGTTTCAAACGTCTCACTGACCAGCATCCCAAACCCGAAAACTTCTCGAAACTTCTAAAACTCCAAACCCTTCTAAACCTCAGACTTCCAAAACCCCAAAACGTGAACTACGTAAGGTCTGATCTCAACAGGGAGTTGAGTACGTAGGCAACCCACACAGGGTGCGACCCATTCCAAACAAAAAACCCCTTTCCCCCTCTAAGGTGGCTCTCGTACTTCTCAAGATGCTCAAACCTTCTTCAGCTCCCACAAACTTCAAACCATCAGACTCTAAGTCTTGTCTATTCACTCAAGCTCAGACATTTCCCAAATCTTCATTTCGTACTCATCCAAATTCCTCAATTCCCTCTTCTAGGCGCTGGCTTGGCAGAAAAGCTCGCCTCACTCACTCTCTCTCTCTCTCTCTCTCATCCTAATCCTATCCTTGGCTTTTAAATGAATCTCTTTAATAAGGTTTTGAAAGAAGGTAATCCCGACAATTGGAGACCGAGGTTTCCTCGGGCACCAATCCGAAGTCGTGATCGTTGCCACCTCTAAGGGGTGTAACCCAGTGCGAACCCACACAGATTCTCTGGTATGATCAGATAAGTCCTATCCATAGGCAACAAATCATCAGAGTCGATTAACGGTTCTTAGAACCCTCCTTCCCTTTCCTTCCTAGTTCCTTAGGTCAAACTAGGTGGCGACTCTAGTCAACTCCGCCTTATAGAGGCATAAGTCCGCGTGGGGCCCATCGAGAGCGGGTGTAGTGCACACTCGCACTCCCCTTTATGCTTTCTGGGAAAGACGGACGATTTAGTAGGTATTTGAGGGATGCCAGAATAACGGGTTTTCACCCTCCACAGAATGGCATTTTCTAGGATCTAGGCTTCTCAGTTAGACCATATTTAAATAGACCCCCCTCATACCGAAAAATCACCCTCCACAAAATGGCGACTCTGCTTGGGAAAACTTGAGTAAGTTTTTCTCAAACTCAAGGAAGACTGAACTCCATTCAAAATTGTCGGGACTTCCCCACTTCTTTCAAAACCTTCAAGAGATTCTTTTCAAAGCCTTTAGGATTATTCTACTCCACACTTAGAGTGTGTAGCTGATGAGGACAGCTAGGATTTGTTAGATCCTCAACAAACATTACAACAATTGGGTTAATGATTAGCTCACGATTAGAAAGAGACACTTAGGAATTGAATGAAGCTAACTTCCCTCTAGGTTAATAAGCAACCAATTTGGAATCACTTTCAAGAAAAAATCCTTAGCAAATAGGTTGATACTGACTTCATCGCTTTTATATCTATGTTATGTTTGTGGGGTGCATTGGGAGGGTAGCTTAGGACATGCATTCCTCTGTGTCACCCGATTTATCCACGAGTCACGGAATCCCGACCGGTCCACGGTTGATTTCCCATGAGCTGGGTCATTTACATAAATGACTAACCCACGGGGCAAGATGGTCATCGACCTACGCCCTGCAGGCTCATGATCCAAAAATATCCTTCATTATCCGAGTTTAAGCCAGCATATAGTGAACCATGAGCCTTCAGTGTCCAGCTGCCTAATCCGGTGTCTAAGACGGGTTTTATGGGTAGTCACCCCCTTTGTATGCCGCCTGTCTGACCACCTCTTTGCCTTACCTTGAAGATTGCATGGGCTCAGTTCTCCATTGTTCCTCTGCGCCACGGGTGTCTCTAAAGCCCAATGTCACGCTACACGTCCATAGAGGATCCCGTATTTACCGGATACCCATACATGGCACAACGTAGTCAGTGAATAATTTGGACTTTAGACACACCTGACCGTGCAGATGACGAGAGACCCGTTCCCATGCAATACTTCCCCGAGTTTCCCGAAAAGTGGGGTGTTGTCGGATCATCACTGGCCGTGGCGTATGTTTCCTTATCACTTCGGGTATCCGGACCTTTCGAACTTAAGCACTCCGGACTTTCTTGATGACGTGCCCCGCAAGGGGCATAGCAGAAAAAAACCCCGAGAGATGACAGTGAAGGGACGATGGTTCCCCCGGTGAGACGGAATCATAATTGACCTGGAAAGTGATTATCCCAACACTAACACTTACAACTCCTCATCAAATACAACCACGATTTACTTCTTGCTATGCATGTGTGCAAACCGCTTTTTCCAACCAATCTGTTTCAAAACGTTCGGAATTCTCTGTTGCACATCTCTTAAAGCTGTTTTACGAGCTCGTTTAATTTCAAATCCCACCTAAATTTTTCTCATAAACATTTGCGGTTTTAATCTTGCCACTTCATCTTTAGAATGTTATTCCAAAACAATTTTCATGAATAGATTTCGAAAACCTACTTTCTACAAACCTACTTTCTACGAACGAATTTCAAACAACATTTTTCACCAACATTATTTCAAAATAGTTTTCGAAAACGGTTTTCAAAGTTGATTTTAATAAACGTATTTCAAAACAAATGATTTAGTCCCCATGTCGTGACCCGCTATTTTTGAAGTTCTACCCACCTTCCAGAGCAGCGGTCATTACTGTGGAGCGTACTAGTCATTTCGTGTTTTCACAAAAGTGGTGGATTTTCACATAAGATTTTGTGCTCGATCATTCACCTTTTCCTTTCTCAAGAATATCCCTCATCTCCCTCGTCGGAGCGGATCGAGCTAAAAATCAGAGGCGCACCAACCCGTGGAGCTAGCCGAGCGACATGAAGACCGACACCAACCGTTCAATTATAAAATCAAGGCGTACCAACCCGAGTGAAGCGACATGATGACTAGCGACACTAGTTTGAGTTCAAACTGTTGAAACTCAGAATAACACCAACCCGTTTTGTTTGATCACAGTTTTGCTTCGCTACAAATGCCTGAAAATGAGCCAGCAGTCGGTCAAGAGCCCGAAGACTAGCGAGCAACCGATCAAGAGCCCGAAGATGAGAGAGCAGCCGGTCAAGAATCCAAAGACGAGCGAGCAACCAACCAGAAGGCCGAGCGTTAGCAGCCAACCAGAAAACTCCCATTTTTAATGACTTTTTAGAATTGATGATGTATAGGTTTTCCCCTATGTTTCTTTTCTCTCTCGTCCATTTCTGAATAGATTATATGTATAGGTTTATACACTCCTCTGAATTTATTTAGATCAATGTGTAGGGTTCCCCACTCCCTATTTTCTTTGTGAATGACCGAGCATCAAAATTCATATTATGAAAATCCGCCACTTTGAAAACACGCTTTTTTCAAAATTGTTTTCCAAAACTCGGTTTCTTTTGGCATGCACGTCTTGTTGAAAGAAAGGGACAAACGTGACGACCCTTCACGTTTTATCTATCACTCTCAAAACTTTGCTTTATGGGGTGAAATTTGCGGTGTCTACGGATACATCCCCTTTAAAAAAATTGATGAAATAAAGTGACGCCTATCTCTCAACTTTTTCAAGATAAATCGTTTCGCACCAACATTCATTCACATTCATCGCACAACAAATTTTTGTTTAACAAAACATACTGATTTACCTCTTCTTCTTCATTCTAATCCTCGTGCATGCAGGTGTTCGTGACAGTTGGCAACTAAAAAAAGAAGACCAGTCTACCTATAACAACGGCAGAAAAGATGGAGCGAGCCCCTCACATGATCAAACAGTTGAAGGTCGATTTGTTCACGAAAGATTGATCCATGACCTTGCTGATGACTTGGAGAAAAACCTGAAGATAGAAGAATTTGTCCAAAAAGAATAAATAGGGTCTATGCGGGGTCGGATAACAGTTACAAGGACTCTCCAACTTACTCTGCATACGATACCTATGAGTTCAAGCAATGGATCATCACACTCTCTCTGTCCAAGCCCGAACCACACCAAGCATGCCTTCTTCACTATGTACAGTGCAACTCTGAGAACCCCAACCGCCAAGAGGAATTGGCAACCACAATGGTCTGTGATAGGGAAGACCCAAGCCCATCTTCCCCCATGGTGCGTTCCGACTTAAACCTCTCTTTTCCCACACAAAAATATGTCCTTCCTTGGCAAATACCTTCACTCGTCAAATTCAAGCCAACACCTTCAACCACGAACAATACTGCCCTCTCAATCTCTTGACACCGGCTACCCTGAGAAAGCCATTTCAATCAAAACCTTGATCTCAGAGGGAGTCCAATGAAAGAATTAGTGAAAGAACTGAAGGCGGAACTAGAGCTAACCCAACGTTTTAAGTCTGCAGGTTGGGAGCCAGCTAACCCGTGTCCTGATGCTCGTCTGCCAAAGGGCATAAGTCTGCCTGAAATGAAGAAGTATGAAGGGATTGGAAACCCAAGGCATCACGTTGATAGGTATGATAAGCTCATGGATCTACATGGTCTATCCGATGAGCTGAAGGCCGCGTGCTTTAGATTCTACCTAGAGGGGCCTGCTTACTCTTGGATTATGGGTCTGGATTTGAAAGGAAAGTCAAGCAAAGACCTGTACCTTGAATTTCTCACTCAATACGGTGGTAACTTTCATCATGAAGTTACACGCAGAGATTTAGAAATCACCCGTCAAAACCATGGCGAAACTATGAGGGAATTCATAGAAAGATGGAGGGTGAAGGCTGGGCAAATGAATAATCGACCAAATGAGGAAGAACAAATACAAATGGTGATTTCTGGCCTGAGACAAGAATACCAATGCCAGTTGAGATACCTGGGTATTTGCGACTTCAAACGATTGATGGCGGTCGTGATTGCTTTGGAGGATACTGAAATCAAATTGACAGAGCAACTTGAAATCATGGAAAAAAAGGAACGTACACTCGGACAAAGCTCACAGGGACAACTTTCGAGCCTCGGAATGTCGCTCAGCGAAGCATTGAAAATATTAGTCGAGGGAGGTCATCTAGCACTTTTCAATACAAGGTCAAGAATCAAGAAACTTGGGCCACATTTGCATGAATACTGCGACTATCATAAAATCCGGGGGCACACCACCGATGAGTGTACCACACTAAAGAACGCAATCCAAGAGCTGATAGACAGAGAGAGGTATCTTCTTTAGAGTTAAGACGTTCATCCTAGACCACAAAGGCGCACTTTCCTGAGGCATCACCGAGCCATGCAGGACTATGTGTTAATCCATGACGATCGTGACAGAAAGTAGTTGAGACATGTTTTATTGTAATGAAAGTGTTTGAAGGGTTGCATCCCATCCCTCCCCCTTTTGTTTGACCTATCCAGGAATCACAGGAAGAACAAGACAGTTTTATCTGTTGACTGGCGCAGTATAGGGATTACCACTCCTTAAGCGGTCAAGGTTCGATTTACAGCTAAAACATGTGGGGTCACGTTTCTTCCGGGACCCACTCAGCAACCGACCACTAAAGAACCATTGTTGGCAAGATGAGCATCGTGGATCCTCAACTGAAACCGACTCAAGCGAGATTAGGTGTAGCCTTACCACGCATGCATCACATCCAAAAAGAAAACCACAGAACAAAAAAAAAAGGAGCAAAAAAGACAAAAAAGCATTCGATTGAAATCCAAAGTCAACCATCTCCATTCATCTTTTTTCAGCGTTTCATGCATCTTATACATAGTAATTCCATATTACCAAAAAAAAATTGCATTGTAGATAGTTGCATTTGCATATATTCGTATCGAAGTGACATTTTTGGCGAAAATCTTGAGAGATTGATTGAATAGAGTGCGTGAACCATTAAACTCTCGACCCGTCAATGAACACAAGGGTCTAGTCAAAACCAGCACCACAAACCGAATGTGTGGCATGCGAAGAGCGGTATTTTCCCTGGAATTTTAGTTGAGTGTATTGGACAATCCACTAAGCGATGAGGGAAGATAGAGCGAGTCCATGGAGGTAAAACCACGAGCGACTTATGCTTTCCTTCAGCACATGGAAAGGCACAATTCATAGCGAGATCAATGTCGATAAACAGGATACGAACTGTGATTCATGCAAAGATCCGAGAATAGTAAGAAAACAATCATTGACTAATGAGAATGACGAGGCACTTAGGAATAAAAATCTCCACAAAACCAAAAAGCTTTGACTGCCCTGTACATAATCCATTAGTTAACCCCGCTGAGCCTTTCACGATAAACCTTTTTCTGTGAACTCCACAACATGCCAACCCACGTACATATACTTACTTGCCCTTGCAATAGAGGATTTCGAAAGAGCCGGAGCCATGGTCTCTCCCCACCATCTTTCACAAGAACAACAAACGAAAATGTCCAAAGGAATCGGTGAGTCAATGCGACTCCAAAGTCAGACACCAAAAAAGAGCACGAAATGTTTGAGAAGATTAGCGAGTCAATGAAAACTCCAAAGCTGAAAGCAAAGCTGAAAGCTAAAAAGTAAGCAGAAAATGCCCAAGAAGGTCGATGAACCCAGGCAATTCCAAAAGCAAGAAGCAGGAAAGCGAAAATCACACACCAAAGAAGAAGGAGAAAATAAGCAAAAGGACCAATGATGTCCCGAAGAAACCGATAAGGGGTTATCAAAACCCGTCTAATCATTCCACCCATGGCAAAGGTGAAACATGTCCTTTATTGCACAAAAGCCACAACTCCCAAATAAATCCCACAGTCCCATGTGACATGCATCATACCCCTCATCCCCGTTACAACCCAATAAAGGCCTCTGACTCGTAAGTTAATGAGCGTTAACTGAAAGTACCGGATCTGAAACATGAATCATAAGCTTCATACTCGTTGTCAACATGTCCCATCATCCCAAAGGGACCATGAGCGGAAGAGTGTGACCTTACCCCACAAGGTCTTTCGAGTGCGAGTGATTCTTTGATCGAAGCACCAAATCATAAACAGCTAATCCCATTGCAAGTGAGGAATTTGTGAGGATCGGAAAGTCCAGAAACTCGAAAGGAAATTCTCAGGAAAATACTGCTCTAAGCATCGAGAGTATCATCACACCGCTTTGCACACACAACCAAACTCACGAGAGATTGACACGTATCCCTCCATGAGAGGAAAATGATTCACGCCTTCCAATTCAACAATCATTCAAGATCGAATCGAAGATGTCTTATATTCGTAAACCTCATATTAATAGAGATAGGACCGTACCTTCTCTACAAAAACTGCATATGCATTTTGCATCGTATCTAGCATTTAATATTTGCATGCATCATAAGCACTCCATCATCAACATCTCATTGGTAAGAACTCTGCCTAGCCTCGCTGAGAGTCAACTTCAGTTGCTGCAATTGAAGTAAAACTTTCTATTAAAGGAAATCAAACTGAAGCCATTCCGGGCTATCTTTGAGCTACGTCGAATCATTATGAAGCCACCCGGGGCCATCCTCGAACCACATCGAAGCATTCAGAGCCATCTCAGGCTACCTTTGAGCTACATCGAACCAAAATAAGGCCATCCTAAGCCGTACGAAGACAATCTCGGAGCCATCCACTGTCATACTTGAGTCTCATCGACACCCCTTCCCAAAGCTAAATTGGAGCCATACGGGAGCCGTTCTCAGACATTGTGACCATCTTTAGAGCTACACAGGAGCCATCTCAATAGTTCGAGAACAATATAGGAGCCACCTAACATCCCTGTTAGAGCCATTTCATCACCAGGGTCTTGCCTACACAGTTTCGAACTACGTATGGTCTGATCTCAATACGAAATTGAGTACGTAGGCAGCCCGCCCAGGGTGCGACCACCTCAAAGGAAAAATGCCCCTTTCTTCCTCGCTATCACCAAATGGAGCCATCTCGTAGCCCTTCCTGGAGCCATCCCGAGCTATCCTGGAACCATCATGAGAGAACCCTGAAGTCATAACTGGGCCGAAGCCTTCCATCCATGACCAAGAATTTATCTACCACATCAAAATACGTCAAACACAACACAGTCCACCAATCACATCAACCCACCATTCGACTCAAAATCTCAATCAAAATCGAAACCCACCAACCACCCAAGACCCGTTGCTCATAATGGGGTCATGAATCATGTCGGAGCCCTCCGACCACACTGGAGCCACCCGACCGCACTGGAGCCATCAACGTAATCTGGAGCCATCAGTCCATACTGGAGCCATCACCACATGCCAAAGTCATCTCAAAATTTGAAACAACTCTGGAGCCGCCTGCTCACACAAAAACCTACATCCACAAACAGGGAGTTTAATTCAATTAATACATTGGTTAATCACCTCACATCACATATCATCTGCATATACCCACAAAATTTGCTCACTATCTGACGCATCTTTACACCCGCTAGACGGCTATTGCGCTACTAGTGCGGTCGACTTTTCATTTTACACCTGCTAGACAGCTATTGCGCTACTAGTATGGTCGCCTTTCGTTTTACACCTACTAGACAGCTATTGCGCTACTAGTACGGTCGCCTTTCGTTTTACACCTGCTAGACAGCTATTGCGCTACTAGTGCGGTCGACTTTTCATTTTACACCTGCTAGACAGCTATTGCGCTACTAGTACGGTCGCCTTTCGTTTTACACCTGCTAGACAGCTATTGCGCTACTAGTACGGTCGCCTTTCGTTTTACACCTGCTAGACAGCTATTGCGCTACTAGTACGGTCGCCTTTCATCTTACACCCGCTAGGCAGCTATTACGCTACTAGTGCGAGATCGTTCATTTCATAACCCACTAGGCAGCTATTACCCTACTAGTGCGGTCCCGCCGTTTTCCTTCGCTAGGCAGCTATTACGCTACTAGCGCAAGATCGTTTCACATCCACCTGCTAGGCAGCTATTACGCTACTAGTACGGTACTCCATTTAAGTATTATAGGCTCGTCATAAGTCCTATAGCTAGATGTCAAGAGGTCTAGTTGAGGCACTCCTAAGTCCTCGTACTTTCAATTGCATTATAGGCTCGTCATAAGTCCTATAGCTAGATGTCAAGAGGTCTAGTTGAGGCTCGTCATAAGTCCTCGTGCACCCAATCAACCTAATTGTTAGTATCATAGGCTCGTCATAAGTCCTATGGCTAGATGTCAAGAGGTCTAGTTGAGGCTCGTCATAAGTCCTCGTACTTTCAATTGCATTATAGGCTCGTCATAAGTCCTATAGCTAGATGTCAAGAGGTCTAGTTGAGGCTCGTCATAAGTCCTCGTGCACCCAATCAACCTAATTGTTAGTATCATAGGCTCGTCGTAAGTCCTATGGCTAGATGTCAAGAGGTCTAGTTGAGGCTCGTCATAAGTCCTCGTACTTTCAATTGCATTATAGGCTCGTCATAAGTCCTATAGTTAGACGTCAAGAGGTCTAATTGAGGCTCGTCATAAGTCCTCGTACTTCCAATCACATTCATACACTCACGATCGCATCCCATCAAATCACAAACCGTAGTGAGAATTTTTGGCGCCCCGTCAACCTTGATCCAATTATGCAAAGGTTTGCAGAATTGAATCAATGGGAGCCATCTATAGACACCAAAAATTCTCACCCCATAAAGTAAATTCCGAAATAATAAATACAATAAGAGGGGTCGTCGCCTTTCTTGTCAGAACGTACTAACGTGCTTGCCAAAATGAAACCATCATTTCATAACAAAGCTTTTAAACCAATTTTCAAAGCGTTTCATAAAAACACGATTTTGCTAAAACAAATTTTCAAACGACAATACAGTTTTAAACTCATCACGTTTTGAATCTTATTTTCAATTGTATCCCATAATTTCATCTCACAATATTATTGTTCTCATTTTTATTGCATACTTTCCTTCTGAAACAGTAGCATTTTTTTTTGGAAGAGTTATCCCGGTCTGGGCTAAAACTCTAGTTTTATTTTTTCCGTGAAGATATTGATTTTCTCGACTTAGTATAGCCGGTTAGCATGCTCTCCATGTAACCCAATGGTCCCGGGTTCGAGGCTCACAAATAACGGGAGAGGTGTCTTTTCTTTTCCCTTCCGCTCACCATAGACCTTTAGTTCCGGATTTTTGTGGTAATACACCGAGTTCTGTCTTAGTTCAGTCGGTGAGCATGTATTGAGGGCGCGCCAAGGCCCGGGGTTCGAATCCAGGATAGAGCAAGTGGAGGTTTTTGTTTTCTTTTTTCCAGAACACCACCCAGGCGAGGCCTTGCCTCGGTCCAGACCCAAAATCGCGGTCCTTCCCTTGGCCCAAAGACCAATCCGGTCCCAATTACATTCCTGTGAAAACCCTACTTCCTTATTATAAAACTACAACTCAAAACCGTACTGTAGCCACAGTTTTAATATTCAGCCATCCACCGTCTGGATGACTCTGGAATTCTTTTACGTCGATCATCCCTCCGACCCCTTGACTATCGACATGCAACATAACAAATTCTGAAACCCCTATCTTAATCCTCCTTCAAGATCTAACCATGGAACTTTCTTCATACTCGATTTCTTCCTTAGCCATTGAATCACCGCGAAGAACACCAAGCGCCAGAAAACCACCACCAACCTCGTAGCCACTCACCTCCTGAACTTCTTCTTCCTTATACTCTCCCCTCCTTCCCGTCGGAAATTATCCTACCACCGTTGCCACCACAGAAGCTCCACCCGACCAACGTCCCAATCTTCCGAGTCTCCTTCCCAGTTCGCCAGAATTTCCTTGGGTTTCGCTCCAGTGTAAGCCGACGTCTGATCTTCCTCTGTCCAAAGGGGGTTTAAACTCTTCATCTTCTTTCCTCGTGTTCATTTTGGGTTACTCCCCTTTCTAAAACCGGGTTTTGAATTTCCTATTGTTCGTTTTGGGATTATACTAGCGCCAGAGCTTCGAATCACCATTTCGAATGTCTCTGTTCGCTCCGGAGAGAAGACTTTCCCCTTTGTACTCGTCCCGTCTTATGCTCACTGAGAAGATTTATGGAGTGGTTATGTAAATCGATCGTTTTCTCTATGTCATTGCTTTGATTATTCATTTTAACAAATGTAATTTATTTATTCTGTTCAGTTCCTTCCGTCATTTTCATTTTTTTTGGGTTTCTGGTTTCGGCCCTCTCCTATACTATCGCTCTTACTCAAAGTTGTAAACGTACCCATGAACACCGAACCCACCATGGGTCTCCGGGTTCGAGAAATGGTGCAAGATAACAGATGTTCGATTCGCATGCAGGTCTGTGTTTAAGATCAACTCCAGTTCCACTATTTGCTTTGAATTTACTTTGAGTTTCACTATATTAAACTGGTTCCGAGAAAACGATTATTGATGCCCTTTCATGTAAAGTATTCTCGGTTCCTTCAACTGGGAACATGTCTGACTTGTGTTTGAATATCTTGTTCTGGTTCACTCTGTTGTTGCTCTAAGTTTAACCTACAGGAACCTTAAGCCCCCGAGAGTATTTGTTTACCCAGAGTACTCGTTCTGATCCTATATCAGAAACAGATTCGCGGCCACCCCGAGATCCTCATGTTGTGTTTGAAGTCCACACTGTCTTTAGTATCTCTATCTCTTTCAGCCATTAGCTTATTCAACCATTTACAAGCTATAAGCTAATGCGGGTGTAAATTCTTGTTTTGCTGTGTATTGGTCTTCTTGCAGGAAGTTCTTTCTGTCCGCATCCGGGTACTCAATCTGTACCCAATTATTCTTAAGCCTTGTTGATGTTTGTGTCCTTGCATCCTGGTCTACTTACCTTTATTTATGACTTAATGTGATCTCGTATGTGACTAAACTACTGGCTAGTTATTTCGTTGCTCTTCTGAATGCTGGATCCTATGTGTCTAAGGAAACCCTTGAGTTTAGTGATAATGCTTCAAAACTGATGTAAAGTCCCTTCTGTGTGGCTCGGTCTTGCAAAACTGGAAGATATTGAGCAAAAATGGTAGATTAAGTGTTTTAAAATCAGAAACTTAGTCCATGTCTAATCGGTTGTTGATTCTTGAGATTCTAGTTGATTTGAGTTAGGCTCTCGCCTCGACAGTTTAGTACACCAGTTTGTTTAAGTCCTAAGAGGGAGTGAAAGAAGTATCTGAGTCTGCGATGTCATTTGATGTATTAAGGTTTCGGGACTTTTTTTCTTTAATCCGATAATTGGTCTGTGGAGTCATTTCCTTCACGTGATTGAAGCATGTTTACTGAACGAAGATGGTAGAAGAGGAGTGCATTGGAAAATAACCAGAACAGGAATGAAAAGATTCGAATTATCAATACATTGTGGGTTTTGTCATCACTTTCTTGTCAAATCGGAACTCTGTTTGGTCGCTAGGCGTAATAAAACAAGAAAGTTCTCCTAGAACTTGGCCAGCAATATTCTATCATTTTTTTTTTCGCCTAACAGTTGATTCATTGTTTACCTTGATTATTGATTAATTCTTTCATCATGTATATAATGCGTTATTTCTTTTTTTTATTATACTTTTCAATTCTCGTATTTAACTAAGCCCTAGTTACTAGACCTTTAGGACCAAGCCTTAGGATAGAGGGTGAACCCTAAGATTTAGGTGGGCCATGGTCCCACCTAATAAGTTGGGTGATCCCTAAACCCAAACCACAATTTATTAATAATTTTGTAAATAATAACAGCATTCTCAGATTTCATCCTAGTCGATCCATCATTCCTTCCGAATCCTCCAAAGATTAAACCAAGTCCTAAATTGTCTCTCTAATTTTTCGTCATTCATTTTTATTCTGACTTTGATTGAACTTTTCAAAACCCTTTCTGATTTCTTCAAGTTGGCCCAATTGCCTTGCTTCGGCCCAAACCCAAAAGGCCCATGGCCCACGCTCAAGAAGCCCACAACCCAAGTCCAAAGAAAAGGCCCCAAGCCCGAAGCCTTAAGTCCACAAAACTCACGGCCCAACTCCACTATGTCCGGCCCAATTACCTTGACCCGGCCCAATATCCACCTTAGCCTAAGTTGAATACCCAAAAGCCCATTGCCCACACTGAGCCCACCACCAACCCAATCTCTGCCCAAACAGAGTCCACACTCTCGGCCCAAACCCAAGGCCCAAAAACCTAGGCCCAAAACCCGAAAAAAAACCCATGGCCCAATACCACATAACCCGGCCCACAATCGAAGCCCAAATCCGAAGCCCAAATCCAAGGCCCAAACCCAAGGCCCAAAACCCAAGGCCCAAAACCCAAAGCCCAAACCATGGCCCAAAACCAAGAAAGCCCAAAACCATAAAAGACCCATGTCTCAAATAAGGCCCAACTCCACAAAGCCTAAGTCCACAAAATCAAGCAAGCCTAAGACCATAAAAATCAAGTTTAAGTCCACAAGAATCCAACCTTGAACCAAAGGTTGACCTTTGACCTGAAAGTTGACCAAATGTTGACTTTGACCAAAAAACTTTGACCTTGACCAAAACCTTGACCTAATCATTGACCAAATCCGAACTTTGACCTAATTCATCTTCCAATACAAGTCAAACCAAATTAATTCCAACACATGTTTCAAACCCGTTTCCTTTCATTTCACTTTCAATTTGTAAATTCCTTTCCTGAAAACCCAAAAAGAATTTCAAGACAATCTTTTTATTAAAGTCTCAAAGAAACCATTTTGTGGAATTTAAAAAGGAAAAACTCTTCTCACATCATAGAAAACTCTTCTCCATTGCAGAAAGTTCTTCTCACATATACAGAAAGTTTTCTCCTAAAAACCTTTCTCAAAATCAGTGTTTCTTCATTGAGAATTCCGAACAACTCTCAAAACTTTCTAACTTAGTTTTCAAATCCGAATAAATTATTTTCGGGGAGCAAGAAATGCCTAACCCCTTCAAAACTTTTCCTCCATGGTTAGGACATCACTTGTCTTCCTTCCCAAAAATAAAAATCCGAGGCGGGGCACTGGGGTCATAACTTCCCTTGTCGCAGTCTGGATCTCTTTAGGGGGGCATTAGGGTGACAAACCCCCCTAATTGCAGCCTAGTTTTTTACAAGGCAGGGTGCTAGGGAAGTGACGACCTTCCTAGTTGCAGCCGGGATTTTAGAATCATCTAACTCCCTTCCGCTCGATTTCAATGTTTTCGGTTTTTAACGTTTTTAAACCCGGGAGTTAGAGACGTTATTAGGGTTCGACCGAGAACATCTCATTCATGGTGTTTCTCTCTGAATCCTATTTTTTGACATAAATTCATTGCCCCATCTTTCGAGCCTCGGCACTTACCATTAATTAAGTGTCGTGTTCGAGGGGGTACATAGGGTAATCCCTCGGGATTATCCGCCCTTTTTACAACAAAAATGATTTTCGATTTTAAAACTTTAAGAGAGACAATTTTGACAATCATTCCTCCAAACAATTCAGTCCACCATCATCTCACTCTAAATTCGAAACATCCCAAAACATCAACCCTTCCAGAATCACAAATCCGAAAAGCCCGAGATCTCTATCCAAACATCAATTGCCTCACACACTCAAATCATTATCTAAACTCCAAATCATTTCAAACTCAAATCATCTCTCGAATCCCGACTTCTTTCAAACTTCTATAGTCTCATAGGCCCGAGCGCCCCACAGATTTTAACATCTCAATCTCTCCATCATTTTATGATTCAAATGTCTCACAGACCCTAGCGTCTCACAGACTCGAGCGTCTCATGGACTTCGACATCTCAGGGTTTCAAACGTCTCACTGACCAGCATCCCAAACCCGAAAACTTCTCGAAACTTCTAAAACTCCAAACCCTTCTAAACCTCAGACTTCCAAAACCCCAAAACGTGAACTACGTAAGGTCTGATCTCAACAGGGAGTTGAGTACGTAGGCAACCCACACAGGGTGCGACACCATTCCAAACAAAAAACCCCTTTCCCCCTCTAAGGTGGCTCTCGTACTTCTCAAGATGCTCAAACCTTCTTCAGCTCCCACAAACTTCAAACCATCAGACTCTAAGTCTTGTCTATTCACTCAAGCTCAGACATTTCCCAAATCTTCATTTCGTACTCATCCAAATTCCTCAATTCCCTCTTCTAGGCGCTGGCTTGGCAGAAAAGCTCGCCTCACTCACTCTCTCTCTCTCTCTTCTCATCCTAATCCTATCCTTGGCTTTTAAATGAATCTCTTTAATAAGGTTTTGAAAGAAGGTAATCCCGACAATTGGAGACCGAGGTTTCCTCGGGCACCAATCCGAAGTCGTGATCGTTGCCACCTCTAAGGGGTGTAACCCAGTGCGAACCCACACAGATTCTCTGGTATGATCAGATAAGTCCTATCCATAGGCAACAAATCATCAGAGTCGATTAACGGTTCTTAGAACCCTCCTTCCCTTTCCTTCCTAGTTCCTTAGGTCAAACTAGGTGGCGACTCTAGTCAACTCCGCCTTATAGAGGCATAAGTCCGCGTGGGGCCCATCGAGAGCGGGTGTAGTGCACACTCGCACTCCCCTTTATGCTTTCTGGGAAAGACGGACGATTTAGTAGGTATTTGAGGGATGCCAGAATAACGGGTTTTCACCCTCCACAGAATGGCATTTTCTAGGATCTAGGCTTCTCAGTTAGACCATATTTAAATAGACCCCCCTCATACCGAAAAATCACCCTCCACAAAATGGCGACTCTGCTTGGGAAAACTTGAGTAAGTTTTTCTCAAACTCAAGGAAGACTGAACTCCATTCAAAATTGTCGGGACTTCCCCACTTCTTTCAAAACCTTCAAGAGATTCTTTTCAAAGCCTTTAGGATTATTCTACTCCACACTTAGAGTGTGTAGCTGATGAGGACAGCTAGGATTGTTAGATCCTCAACAAACATTACAACAATTGGGTTAATGATTAGCTCACGATTAGAAAGAGACACTTAGGAATTGAATGAAGCTAACTTCCCTCTAGGTTAATAAGCAACCAATTTGGAATCACTTTCAAGAAAAAATCCTTAGCAAATAGGTTGATACTGACTTCATCGCTTTTATATCTATGTTATGTTTGTGGGGTGCATTGGGAGGGTAGCTTAGGACATGCATTCCTCTGTGTCACCCGATTTATCCACGAGTCACGGAATCCCGACCGGTCCACGGTTGATTTCCCATGAGCTGGGTCATTTACATAAATGACTAACCCACGGGGCAAGATGGTCATCGACCTACGCCCTGCAGGCTCATGATCCAAAAATATCCTTCATTATCCGAGTTTAAGCCAGCATATAGTGAACCATGAGCCTTCAGTGTCCAGCTGCCTAATCCGGTGTCTAAGACGGGTTTTATGGGTAGTCACCCCCTTTGTATGCCGCCTGTCTGACCACCTCTTTGCCTTACCTTGAAGATTGCATGGGCTCAGTTCTCCATTGTTCCTCTGCGCCACGGGTGTCTCTAAAGCCCAATGTCACGCTACACGTCCATAGAGGATCCCGTATTTACCGGATACCCATACATGGCACAACGTAGTCAGTGAATAATTTGGACTTTAGACACACCTGACCGTGCAGATGACGAGAGACCCGTTCCCATGCAATACTTCCCCGAGTTTCCCGAAAAGTGGGGTGTTGTCGGATCATCACTGGCCGTGGCGTATGTTTCCTTATCACTTCGGGTATCCGGACCTTTCGAACTTAAGCACTCCGGACTTTCTTGATGACGTGCCCCGCAAGGGGCATAGCAGAAAAAAACCCCGAGAGATGACAGTGAAGGGACGATGGTTCCCCCGGTGAGACGGAATCATAATTGACCTGGAAAGTGATTATCCCAACACTAACACTTACAACTCCTCATCAAATACAACCACGATTTACTTCTTGCTATGCATGTGTGCAAACCGCTTTTTCCAACCAATCTGTTTCAAAACGTTCGGAATTCTCTGTTGCACATCTCTTAAAGCTGTTTTACGAGCTCGTTTAATTTCAAATCCCACCTAAATTTTTCTCATAAACATTTGCGGTTTTAATCTTGCCACTTCATCTTTAGAATGTTATTCCAAAACAATTTTCATGAATAGATTTCGAAAACCTACTTTCTACAAACCTACTTTCTACGAACGAATTTCAAACAACATTTTTCACCAACATTATTTCAAAATAGATTTCGAAAACGGTTTTCAAAGTTGATTTTAATAAACGTATTTCAAAACAAATGATTTAGTCCCCATGTCGTGACCCACTATTTTGAAGTTCTACCCACCTTCCAGAGCAGCGGTCATTACTGTGGAGCGTACTAGTCATTTCGTGTTTTCACAAAAGTGGTGGATTTTCACATAAGATTTTGTGCTCGATCATTCACCTTTTCCTTTCTCAAGAATATCCCTCATCTCCCTCGTCGGAGCGGATCGAGCTAAAAATCAGAGGCGCACCAACCCGTGGAGCTAGCCGAGCGACATGAAGACCGACACCAACCGTTCAATTATAAAATCAAAGGCGTACCAACCCGAGTGAAGCGACATGATGACTAGCGACACTAGTTTGAGTTCAAACTGTTGAAACTCAGAATAACACCAACCCGTTTTGTTTGATCACAGTTTTGCTTCGCTACAAATGCCTGAAAATGAGCCAGCAGTCGGTCAAGAGCCCGAAGACTAGCGAGCAACCGATCAAGAGCCCGAAGATGAGAGAGCAGCCGGTCAAGAATCCAAAGACGAGCGAGCAACCAACCAGAAGGCCGAGCGTTAGCAGCCAACCAGAAAACTCCCATTTTTAATGACTTTTTTAGAATTGATGATGTATAGGTTTTCCCCTATGTTTCTTTTCTCTCTCGTCCATTTCTGAATAGATTATATGTATAGGTTTATACACTCCTCTGAATTTATTTAGATCAACGTGTATAGGGTTCCCCACTCCCTATTTTCTTTGTGAATGACCGAGCATCAAAATTCATATTATGAAAATCCGCCACTTTGAAAACACGCTTTTTTCAAAATTGTTTTCCAAAACTCGGTTTCTTTTGGCATGCACGTCTTGTTGAAAGAAAGGACAAACGTGACGACCCTTCACGTTTTATCTATCACTCTCAAAACTTTGCTTTATGGGGTGAAATTTGCGGTGTCTACGGATACATCCCCTTTAAAAAAAATTGATGAAATAAAGTGACGCCATCTCTCAACATTTTCAAGATAAATCGTTTCGCACCAACAATCATTCACATTCATCCACAACAAATTTTGTTTAACAAAACATACTGATTACCTCTTCTTCATTCTAATCCTGTGCATGCAGGTGTTCGTGACAGTTGGCAACTGGAAAGAAAGAAGACCAGTCTACCTATAGCAACGGTAGAAAAGATGGAGCGAGCCCCTCAACATGATCAAACAGTTGAAGGTCGATTTGTTCACGAAAGATTGATCCATGACCTTGCTGATGACTTGGAGAAAAACCTGAAGATAGAAGAATTTGTCCAAAAAGAAAACTAGGGTCTATGCGGGGTCGGATACAGTTACAAGGACTCTCCAACTTACTCTGCATACGATGCCTATGAGTTTCAAGCAATGGATCATCACACTCTCTCTGTCCAAGCCCGAACCACACCAAGCATGCCTTCTTCACTATGAACAGTTCAACTCTGAGAACCCCAACCGCCAGAGGGAATTGGACCACAAATGGTCTGTGAAGGGAAAGACCCAACGCCCATCTTCCCCCATGGTGTTCCGGCTTAAACCTCTCTTTCCCACACAAAATATGTCCTTCCTTGGCAAATACCTCATCACTCGTCAAATTCAAGCCAACACCTTCAACCACGAACAATACTGCCCTCTCAATCTCTTGACACCGGCTACCCTGAGAAAGCCATTTCAATCCAAAACCTTGATCTCAGAGGAGTCCAATGAAAGAATTAGTGAAAGAACTGAAGGCGGAACTAGAGCTAGCCCAACGTTTTAAGTCTGCAGGTTGGGAGCCAGCTAACCCGTATCCTGATGCTCGTCTGCAAAAGGGCATAAGTCTGCCTGAAATGAAGAAGTATGAAGGGATTGGAAACCCAAGGCATCACGTTGATAGGTATGATAAGCTCATGGATCTACATGGTCTATCCGATGAGCTGAAGGCCGCGTGCTTTAGATTCTACTAGAGGGGCCTGCTTACTCTTGGATTATGGGTCTGGATTTGAAAGGAAAGTCAGCAAAGACCTGTACCTTGAATTTCTCACTCAATACGGTGGTAACTTTCATCATGAAGTTACACGCAGAGATTTAGAAATCACCCGTCAAAACCATGGCGAAACTGTGAGGGAATTCATAGAAAGATGGAGGGTGAAGGCTGGGCAAATGAATAATCGACCAAATGAGGAAGAACAAATACAAATGGTGATTTCTGGCCTGAGAGAAGAATACCAATGCCAGTTGAGATACCTGGGTATTTGCGACTTCAAACGATTGATGGCGGTCGTGATTGCTTTGGAGGATACTGAAATCAAATTGACAGAGCAACTGAAATCATGGAAAAAAAGGAACGTACACTCGGACAAAGCTCACAGGGACAACTTTCGAGCCTCGGAATGTCGCTCAGCGAAGCATTGAAAATATTAGTCGAGGGAGGTCATCTAGCACTTTTCAATACAAGGTCAAGAATCAAGAAACTTGGGCCACATTTGCATGAATACTGCGACTATCATAAATCCGGGGGCACACCACCGATGAGTGTACCACACTAAAGAACGCAATCCAAGAGCTGATAGACAGAAGAGAGGTATCTTCTTTAGAGTTAAGACGTTCATCCTAGACCACAAAGGCGCACTTTCCTGAGGCATCACCGAGCCATGCAGGACTATGTGTTAATCCATGACGATCGTGACAGAAAGTAGTTGAGACATGTTTTATTGTAATGAAAGTGTTTGAAGGGTTGCATCCCATCCCTCCCCCTTTTGTTTGACCTATCCAGGAATCACAGGAAGAACAAGACAGTTTTATCATGTTGACTGGCGCAGTATAGGGATTACCACTCCTTAAGCGGTCAAGGTTCGATTTACAGCTAAAACATGTGGGGTCACGTTTCTTCCGGGACCCACTCAGCAACCGACCCTAAAGAACCATTGTTGGCAAGATGAGCATCGTGGATCCTCAACTGAAACCGACTCAAGCGAGATTAGGTGTAGCCTTACCACGCATGCATCACATCCAAAAAGAAAACCACAGAACAAAAAAAAAAGGAGCAAAAAAGACAAAAAAGCATTCGATTGAAATCCAAAGTCAACCATCTCCATTCATCTTTTTTCAGCGTT
This sequence comes from Limonium bicolor, assembly GCA_023374045.1. Classification (NCBI taxonomy): domain Eukaryota; kingdom Viridiplantae; phylum Streptophyta; class Magnoliopsida; order Caryophyllales; family Plumbaginaceae; genus Limonium; species Limonium bicolor. The sequence goes on from CM041780.1 coordinate 304,905,739, forward strand.
TCATGCATCTTATACATAGTAATTCCATATTACCAAAATAAATTGCATTGTAGATAGTTGCATTTGCATATATTCGTATCGAAGCGACATTTTTGGCGAAAATCTTGAGAGATTGATTGAATAGAGTGCGTGAACCATTAAACTCTCGACCCGTCAATGAACACAAGGGTCTAGTCAAAACCAGCACCACAAACCGAATGTGTGGCATGCGAAGAGCGGTATTTTCCCTGGAATTTTAGTTGAGTGTATTGGACAATCCACTAAGCGATGAGGGAAGATAGAGCGAGTCCATGGAGGTAAAACCACGAGCGACTTATGCTTTCCTTCAGCACATGGAAAGGCACAATTCATAGCGAGATCAATGTCGATAAACAGGATACGAACTGTGATTCATGCAAAGATCCGAGAATAGTAAGAAAACAATCATTGACTAATGAGAATGACGAGGCACTTAGGAATAAAAATCTCCACAAAACCAAAAAGCTTTGACTGCCCTGTACATAATCCATTAGTTAACCCCGCTGAGCCTTTCACGATAAACCTTTTTCTGTGAACTCCACAACATGCCAACCCACGTACATATACTTACTTGCCCTTGCAATAGAGGATTTCGAAAGAGCCGGAGCCATGGTCTCTCCCCACCATCTTTCACAAGAACAACAAACGAAAATGTCCAAAGGAATCGGTGAGTCAATGCGACTCCAAAGTCAGACACCAAAAAAGAGCACGAAATGTTTGAGAAGATTAGCGAGTCAATGAAAACTCCAAAGCTGAAAGCAAAGCTGAAAGCTAAAAAGTAAGCAGAAAATGCCCAAGAAGGTCGATGAACCCATGCAATTCCAAAAGCAGGAAGCAGGAAAGCGAAAATCACACACCAAAGAAGAAGGAGAAAATAAGCAAAAGGACCAATGATGTCCCGAAGAAACCGATAAGGGGTTATCAAAACCCGTCTAATCATTCCACCCATGGCAAAGGTGAAACATGTCCTTTATTGCACAAAAGCGCCACAACTCCCAAATAAATCCCACAGTCCCATGTGACATGCATCATACCCCTCATCCCCGTTACAACCCAATAAAGGCCTCTGACTCGTAAGTTAATGAGCGTTAACTGAAAGTACCGGATCTGAAACATGAATCATAAGCTTCATACTCGTTGTCAACATGTCCCATCATCCCAAAGGGACCATGAGCGGAAGAGTGTGACCTTACCCCACAAGGTCTTTCGAGTGCGAGTGATTCTTTGATCGAAGCACCAAATCATAAACAGCTAATCCCATTGCAAGTGAGGAATTTGTGAGGATCGGAAAGTCCAGAAACTCGAAAGGAAATTCTCAGGAAAATACTGCTCTAAGCATCGAGAGTATCATCACACCGCTTTGCACACACAACCAAACTCACGAGAGATTGACACGTATCCCTCCATGAGAGGAAAATGATTCACGCCTTCCAATTCAACAATCATTCAAGATCGAATCGAAGATGTCTTATATTCGTAAACCTCATATTAATAGAGATAGGACCGTACCTTCTCTACAAAAACTGCATATGCATTTTGCATCGTATCTAGCATTTAATATTTGCATGCATCATAAGCACTCCATCATCAACATCTCATTGGTAAGAACTCTGCCTAGCCTCGCTGAGAGTCAACTTCAGTTGCTGCAATTGAAGTAAAACTTTCTATTAAAGGAAATCAAACTGAAGCCATTCCGGGCTATCTTTGAGCTACGTCGAATCATTATGAAGCCACCCGGGGCCATCCTCGAACCACATCGAAGCATTCAGAGCCATCTCAGGCTACCTTTGAGCTACATCGAACCAAAATAAGGCCATCCTAAGCCGTACGAAGACAATCTCGGAGCCATCCACTGTCATACTTGAGTCTCATCGACACCCCTTCCCAAAGCTAAATTGGAGCCATACGGGAGCCGTTCTCAGACATTGTGACCATCTTTAGAGCTACACAGGAGCCATCTCAATAGTTCGAGAACAATATAGGAGCCACCTAACATCCCTGTTAGAGCCATTTCATCACCAGGGTCTTGCCTACACAGTTTCGAACTACGTATGGTCTGATCTCAATACGAAATTGAGTACGTAGGCAGCCCGCCCAGGGTGCGACCACCTCAAAGGAAAAATGCCCCTTTCTTCCTCGCTATCACCAAATGGAGCCATCTCGTAGCCCTTCCTGGAGCCATCCCGAGCTATCCTGGAACCATCATGAGAGAACCCTGAAGTCATAACTGGGCCGAAGCCTTCCATCCATGACCAAGAATTTATCTACCACATCAAAATACGTCAAACACAACACAGTCCACCAATCACATCAACCCACCATTCGACTCAAAATCTCAATCAAAATCGAAACCCACCAACCACCCAAGACCCGTTGCTCATAATGGGGTCATGAATCATGTCGGAGCCCTCCGACCACACTGGAGCCACCCGACCGCACTGGAGCCATCAACGTAATCTGGAGCCATCAGTCCATACTGGAGCCATCACCACATGCCAAAGTCATCTCAAAATTTGAAACAACTCTGGAGCCGCCTGCTCACACAAAAACCTACATCCACAAACAGGGAGTTTAATTCAATTAATACATTGGTTAATCACCTCACATCACATATCATCTGCATATACCCACAAAATTTGCTCACTATCTGACGCATCTTTACACCCGCTAGAGCTATTGCGCTACTAGTGCGGTCGACTTTTCATTTTACACCTGCTAGACAGCTATTGCGCTACTAGTGGTCGCCTTTCGTTTTACACCTACTAGACAGCTATTGCGCTACTAGTACGGTCGCCTTTCGTTTTACACCTGCTAGACAGCTATTGCGCTACTAGTGCGGTCGCTTTTCATTTTACACCTGCTAGACAGCTATTGCGCTACTAGTACGGTCGCCTTTCGTTTTACACCTGCTAGACAGCTATTGCGCTACTAGTACGGTCGCCTTTCGTTTTACACCTGCTAGACAGCTATTGCGCTACTAGTACGGTCGCCTTTCATCTTACACCCGCTAGGCAGCTATTACGCTACTAGTGCGAGATCGTTCATTTCATAACCCACTAGGCAGCTATTACCCTACTAGTGCGGTCCCGCCGTTTTCCTTCGCTAGGCAGCTATTACGCTACTAGCGCAAGATCGTTTCACATCCACCTGCTAGGCAGCTATTACGCTACTAGTACGGTACTCCATTTAAGTATTATAGGCTCGTCATAAGTCCTATAGCTAGATGTCAAGAGGTCTAGTTGAGGCACTCCTAAGTCCTCGTACTTTCAATTGCATTATAGGCTCGTCATAAGTCCTATAGCTAGATGTCAAGAGGTCTAGTTGAGGCTCGTCATAAGTCCTCGTGCACCCAATCAACCTAATTGTTAGTATCATAGGCTCGTCATAAGTCCTATGGCTAGATGTCAAGAGGTCTAGTTGAGGCTCGTCATAAGTCCTCGTACTTTCAATTGCATTATAGGCTCGTCATAAGTCCTATAGCTAGATGTCAAGAGGTCTAGTTGAGGCTCGTCATAAGTCCTCGTGCACCCAATCAACCTAATTGTTAGTATCATAGGCTCGTCGTAAGTCCTATGGCTAGATGTCAAGAGGTCTAGTTGAGGCTCGTCATAAGTCCTCGTACTTTCAATTGCATTATAGGCTCGTCATAAGTCCTATAGTTAGACGTCAAGAGGTCTAATTGAGGCTCGTCATAAGTCCTCGTACTTCCAATCACATTCATACACTCACGATCGCATCCCATCAAATCACAAACCGTAGTGAGAATTTTTGGCGCCCCGTCAACCTTGATCCAATTATGCAAAGGTTTGCAGAATTGAATCAATGGGAGCCATCTATAGACACCAAAAATTCTCACCCCATAAAGTAAATTCCGAAATAATAAATACAATAAGAGGGGTCGTCGCCTTTCTTGTCAGAACGTACTAACGTGCTTGCCAAAATGAAACCATCATTTCATAACAAAGCTTTTAAACCAATTTTCAAAGCGTTTCATAAAAACACGATTTTGCTAAAACAAATTTTCAAACGACAATACAGTTTTAAACTCATCACGTTTTGAATCTTATTTTCAATTGTATCCCATAATTTCATCTCACAATATTATTGTTCTCATTTTTATTGCATACTTTCCTTCTGAAACAGTAGCATTTTTTTTTGGAAGAGTTATCCCGGTCTGGGCTAAAACTCTAGTTTTATTTTTTCCGTGAAGATATTGATTTTCCGACTTAGTATAGCCGGTTAGCATGCTCTCCATGTAACCCAATGGTCCCGGGTTCGAGGCTCACAATAACGGGAGAGGTGTGTCTTTTCTTTTCCCTTCCGCTCACCATAGACCTTTAGTTCCGGATTTTTGTGGTAATACACCGAGTTCTGTCTTAGTTCAGTCGGTGAGCATGTATTGAGGGCGCGCCAAGGCCCGGGGTTCGAATCCAGGATAGAGCAAGTGGAGGTTTTTGTTTTCTTTTTTCCAGAACACCACCCAGGCGAGGCCTTGCCTCGGTCCAGACCCAAAATCGCGGTCCTTCCCTTGGCCCAAAGACCAATCCGGTCCCAATTACATTCCTGTGAAAACCCTACTTCCTTATTATAAAACTACAACTCAAAACCGTACTGTAGCCACAGTTTTAATATTCAGCCATCCACCGTCTGGATGACTCTGGAATTCTTTTACGTCGATCATCCCTCCGACCCCTTGACTATCGACATGCAACATAACAAATTCTGAAACCCCTATCTTAATCCTCCTTCAAGATCTAACCATGGAACTTTCTTCATACTCGATTTCTTCCTTAGCCATTGAATCACCGCGAAGAACACCAAGCGCCAGAAAACCACCACCAACCTCGTAGCCACTCACCTCCTGAACTTCTTCTTCCTTATACTCTCCCCTTTCCCCGTCCCCCTGTCCTCCTTCCACAACTCCCCCCCCCCCTTTCCCCGTCGGAAATTATCCTACCACCGTGCCACCACAGAAGCTCCACCCGACCAACGTCCCAATCTTCCGAGTCTCTTCCCAGTTCGCCAGAATTTCCTTGGGTTTCGCTCCAGTGTAAGCCGACGTCTGATCTCTCCTCTGTCCAAAGGGGGTTTAAACTCTTCATCTTCTTTCCTCGTGTTCATTTTGGGTTACTCCCTTTCTAAAACCGGGTTTTGAATTCCCTATTGTTTGTTTGGGATTATACTAGCGCCAGAGCTTCGAATCACCATTTCGAATGTCTCTGTTCGCTCCGGAGAGAAGACTTTCTTCCCCTTTGTACTCGTCCCGTCTTATGCTCACTGAGAAGATTTATGGAGTGGTTATGTAAATCGATCGTTTTCTCTATGTCATTTCTTTGATTATTCATTTTAACAAATGAAATTATTTATTCTGTTCAGTTCCTTCCGTCATTTTCATTTTTTTTGGGTTTCTGGTTTCGGCCCTCTCCTATACTATCGCTCTTACTCAAAGTTGTAAACGTACCCATGAACACCGAACCCACCATGGGTCTCCGGGTTCGAGAAATGGTGCAAGATAACAGATGTTCGATTCGCATGCAGGTCTGTGTTTAGATCAACTCCAGTTCCACTCTTTGCTTTGAATTTTACTTTAGTTTCACTATATTAAACTGGTTCCGAGAAAACGATTATTGATGCCCTTTCATGTAAGTATTCTCGGTTCCTTCAACTGGGAACATGTCTGACTTGTGTTTGAATATCTTGTTCTGGTTCACTCTGTTGTTGCTCTAAGTTTAACCTACAGGAACCTTAAGCTCCCCGAGAGTATTTGTTACCCAGAGTACTCGTTCTGATCCTATATCAGAAACAGATTCGCGGCCACCCCGAGATCCTCATGTTGTGTTTGAAGTCCACACTGTCTTAGTATCTATCTCTTTCAGCCATTAGCTTATTCAACCATTTACAAGCTATAAGCTAATGCGGGTGTAAACTTGTTTTGCTGTGTATTGGTCTTCTTGCAGGAAGTTCTTTCTGTCCGCATCCGGGTACTCAATCTGTACCCAAATTCTTAAGCCTTGTTGATGTTTTGTGTCCTTGCATCCTGGTCTACTTACCTTTATTTATGACTTAATGTGATCTCGTATGT
>CM041780.1:304912338-304959265 GCA_023374045.1 Limonium bicolor
TTTGTCCGAGTGTACGTTCCTTTTTTTCCATGATTTCAAGTTGCTCTGTCAATTTGATTTCAGTATCCTCCAAAGCAATCATGACCGCCATCAATCGTTTGAAGTCGCAAATACCCAGGTATCTCAACTGGCATTGGTATTCTTGTCTCAGGCCAGAAATCACCATTTGTATTTGTTCTTCCTCATTTGGTCGATTATTCATTTGCCCAGCCTTCACCCTCCATCTTTCTATGAATTCCCTCATAGTTTCGCCATGGTTTTGAAGGGTGATTTCTAAATCTCTGCGTGTAACTTCATGATGAAAGTTACCACCGTATTGAGTGAGAAATTCAAGGTACAGGTCTTTGCATGACTTTCCTTTCAAATCCAGACCCATAATCCAAGAGTAAGCAGGCCCCTCTAGGTAGAATCTAAAGCACGCGGCCTTCAGCTCATCGGATAGACCATGTAGATCCATGAGCTTATCATACCTATCAACGTGATGCCTTGGGTTTCCAATCCCTTCATACTTCTTCATTTCAGGCAGACTTATGCCCTTTTGCAGACGAGCATCAGGACACGGGTTAGCTGGCTCCCAACCTGCAGACTTAAAACGTTGGGTTAGCTCTAGTTCCGCCTTCAGTTCTTTCACTAATCCTTTCATTGGACTCCCTCTGAGATCAAGGTTTTGAATTGAAATGGCTTTCTCAGGGTAGCCGGTGTTAAGAGATTGAGAGGGCAGTATTGTTCGTGGTTGAAGATGTTGGCTTGAATTTGACGAGTGATAAGGTATTTGCCAAGGAAGGACATATTTTTGTGTGGGAAAAGAGAGGTTTAAGTCGGAATGCACCATGGGGGAAGATGGGCCTTGGGTCTTACCCTCGTCACAGACCATTAGTGGTTGCCTATTTCCTCTCATGGCGGTTGGGGTTCTCAGAGTTGCACTGTACATAGATGAAGAAGGCATGCTTGGTGTGGTTCGGGCTTGGACAGAGAGAGTGTGATGATCCATTGCTTGGAACTCATAGGTATCGTATGCAGAGTAAGTTGGAGAGTCCTTGTAACTGTTATCCGACCCCGCATAGACCCTATTTATTCTTTTTTGGACAAATTCTTCTATCTTCAGGTTTTTCTCCAAGTCATCAGCAAGGTCATGGATCAATCTTTCGTGAACAAATCGACCTTCAACTGTTTGATCATGTTGAGGGGCTCGCTCCATGTTTTCTGCCGTTGTTATAGGTAGACTGGTCTTCTTTCTTTCTAGTTGCCAACTGTCACGAACACCTGCATGCACGAGGATTAGAATGAAGAAGAGGTAAATCAGTATGTTTTGTTAAACAAAAATTTGTTGTGCGATGAATGTGAATGAATGTTGGTGCGAAACGATTTATCTTGAAAAAGTTGAGAGATAGGCGTCACTTTATTTCATCAATTTTTTTTAAAGGGGATGTATCCGTAGACACCGCAAATTTCACCCCATAAAGCAAAGTTTTGAGAGTGATAGATAAAACGTGAAGGGTCGTCACGTTTGTCCCTTTCTTTCAACAAGACGTGCATGCCAAAAGAAACCGAGTTTTGGAAAACAATTTTGAAAAAAGCGTGTTTTCAAAGTGGCGGATTTTCATAATATGAATTTTGATGCTCGGTCATTCACAAAGAAAATAGGGAGTGGGGAACCCTATACACGTTGATCTAAATAAATTCAGAGGAGTGTATAAACCTATACATATAATCTATTCAGAAATGGACGAGAGAGAAAAGAAACATAGGGGAAAACCTATACATCATCAATTCTAAAAAAGTCATTAAAAATGGGAGTTTTCTGGTTGGCTGCTAACGCTCGGCCTTCTGGTTGGTTGCTCGCTCGTCTTTGGATTCTTGACCGGCTGCTCTCATCTTCGGGCTCTTGATCGGTTGCTCGCTAGTCTTCGGGCTCTTGACCGACTGCTGGCTCATTTTCAGGCATTTGTAGCGAAGCAAAACTGTGATCAAACAAAACGGGTTGGTGTTATTCTGAGTTTCAACAGTTTGAACTCAAACTAGTGTCGCTAGTCATCATGTCGCTTCACTCGGGTTGGTACGCCTTGATTTTATAATTGAACGGTTGGTGTCGGTCTTCATGTCGCTCGGCTAGCTCCACGGGTTGGTGCGCCTCTGATTTTTAGCTCGATCCGCTCCGACGAGGGAGATGAGGGATATTCTTGAGAAAGGAAAAGGTGAATGATCGAGCACAAAATCTTATGTGAAAATCCACCACTTTTGTGAAAACACGAAATGACTAGTACGCTCCACAGTAATGACCGCTGCTCTGGAAGGTGGGTAGAACTTCAAAAATAGTGGGTCACGACATGGGGACTAAATCATTTGTTTTGAAATACGTTTATTAAAATCAACTTTGAAAACCGTTTTCGAAACTATTTTGAAATAATGTTGGTGAAAAATGTTGTTTGAAATTCGTTCGTAGAAAGTAGGTTTGTAGAAAGTAGGTTTTCGAAATCTATTCATGAAAATTGTTTTGGAATAACATTCTAAAGATGAAGTGGCAAGATTAAAACCGCAAATGTTTATGAGAAAAATTTAGGTGGGATTTGAAATTAAACGAGCTCGTAAAACAGCTTTAAGAGATGTGCAACAGAGAATTCCGAACGTTTTGAAACAGATTGGTTGGAAAAAGCGGTTTGCACACATGCATAGCAAGAAGTAAATCGTGGTTGTATTTGATGAGGAGTTGTAAGTGTTAGTGTTGGGATAATCACTTTCCAGGTCAATTATGATTCCGTCTCACCGGGGGAACCATCGTCCCTTCACTGTCATCTCTCGGGGTTTTTTTCTGCTATGCCCCTTGCGGGGCACGTCATCAAGAAAGTCCGGAGTGCTTAAGTTCGAAAGGTCCGGATACCCGAAGTGATAAGGAAACATACGCCACGGCCAGTGATGATCCGACAACACCCCACTTTTCGGGAAACTCGGGGAAGTATTGCATGGGAACGGGTCTCTCGTCATCTGCACGGTCAGGTGTGTCTAAAGTCCAAATTATTCACTGACTACGTTGTGCCATGTATGGGTATCCGGTAAATACGGGATCCTCTATGGACGTGTAGCGTGACATTGGGCTTTAGAGACACCCGTGGCGCAGAGGAACAATGGAGAACTGAGCCCATGCAATCTTCAAGGTAAGGCAAAGAGGTGGTCAGACAGGCGGCATACAAAGGGGGTGACTACCCATAAAACCCGTCTTAGACACCGGATTAGGCAGCTGGACACTGAAGGCTCATGGTTCACTATATGCTGGCTTAAACTCGGATAATGAAGGATATTTTTGGATCATGAGCCTGCAGGGCGTAGGTCGATGACCATCTTGCCCCGTGGGTTAGTCATTTATGTAAATGACCCAGCTCATGGGAAATCAACCGTGGACCGGTCGGGATTCCGTGACTCGTGGATAAATCGGGTGACACAGAGGAATGCATGTCCTAAGCTACCCTCCCAATGCACCCCACAAACATAACATAGATATAAAAGCGATGAAGTCAGTATCAACCTATTTGCTAAGGTTTTTTCTTGAAAGTGATTCCAAATTGGTTGCTTATTAACCTAGAGGGAAGTTAGCTTCATTCAATTCCTAAGTGTCTCTTTCTAATCGTGAGCTAATCATTAACCCAATTGTTGTAATGTTTGTTGAGGATCTAACAAATCCTAGCTGTCCTCATCAGCTACACACTCTAAGTGTGGAGTAGAATAATCCTAAAGGCTTTGAAAAGAATCTCTTGAAGGTTTTGAAAGAAGTGGGGAAGTCCCGACAATTTTGAATGGAGTTCAGTCTTCCTTGAGTTTGAGAAAAACTTACTCAAGTTTTCCCAAGCAGAGTCGCCATTTTGTGGAGGGTGATTTTTCGGTATGAGGGGGGTCTATTTAAATATGGTCTAACTGAGAAGCCTAGATCCTAGAAAATGCCATTCTGTGGAGGGTGAAAACCCGTTATTCTGGCATCCCTCAAATACCTACTAAATCGTCCGTCTTTCCCAGAAAGCATAAAGGGGAGTGCGAGTGTGCACTACACCCGCTCTCGATGGGCCCCACGCGGACTTATGCCTCTATAAGGCGGAGTTGACTAGAGTCGCCACCTAGTTTGACCTAAGGAACTAGGAAGGAAAGGGAAGGAGGGTTCTAAGAACCGTTAATCGACTCTGATGATTTGTTGCCTATGGATAGGACTTATCTGATCATACCAGAGAATCTGTGTGGGTTCGCACTGGGTTACACCCCTTAGAGGTGGCAACGATCACGACTTCGGATTGGTGCCCGAGGAAACCTCGGTCTCCAATTGTCGGGATTACCTTCTTTCAAAACCTTATTAAAGAGATTCATTTAAAAGCCAAGGATAGGATTAGGATGAGAGAGAGAGAGAGAGAGAGTGAGTGAGGCGAGCTTTTCTGCCAAGCCAGCGCCTAGAAGAGGGAATTGAGGAATTTGGATGAGTACGAAATGAAGATTTGGGAAATGTCTGAGCTTGAGTGAATAGACAAGACTTAGAGTCTGATGGTTTGAAGTTTGTGGGAGCTGAAGAAGGTTTGAGCATCTTGAGAAGTACGAGAGCCACCTTAGAGGGGGAAAGGGGTTTTTTGTTTGGAATGGGGTCGCACCCTGTGTGGGTTGCCTACGTACTCAACTCCCTGTTGAGATCAGACCTTACGTAGTTCACGTTTTGGGGTTTTGGAAGTCTGAGGTTTAGAAGGGTTTGGAGTTTTAGAAGTTTCGAGAAGTTTTCGGGTTTGGGATGCTGGTCAGTGAGACGTTTGAAACCCTGAGATGTCGAAGTCCATGAGACGCTCGAGTCTGTGAGACGCTAGGGTCTGTGAGACATTTGAATCATAAAATGATGGAGAGATTGAGATGTTAAAATCTGTGGGGCGCTCGGGCCTATGAGACTATAGAAGTTTGAAAGAAGTCGGGATTCGAGAGATGATTTGAGTTTGAAATGATTTGGAGTTTAGATAATGATTTGAGTGTGTGAGGCAATTGATGTTTGGATAGAGATCTCGGGCTTTTCGGATTTGTGATTCTGGAAGGGTTGATGTTTTGGGATGTTTCGAATTTAGAGTGAGATGATGGTGGACTGAATTGTTTGGAGGAATGATTGTCAAAATTGTCTCTCTTAAAGTTTTAAAATCGAAAATCATTTTTGTTGTAAAAAGGGCGGATAATCCCGAGGGATTACCCTATGTACCCCCTCGAACACGACACTTAATTAATGGTAAGTGCCGAGGCTCGAAAGATGGGGCAATGAATTTATGTCAAAAAATAGGATTCAGAGAGAAACACCATGAATGAGATGTTCTCGGTCGAACCCTAATAACGTCTCTAACTCCCGGGTTTAAAAACGTTAAAAACCGAAAACATTGAAATCGAGCGGAAGGGAGTTAGATGATTCTAAAATCCCGGCTGCAACTAGGAAGGTCGTCACTTCCCTAGCACCCTGCCTTGTAAAAAACTAGGCTGCAATTAGGGGAGGTTTGTCACCCTAATGCCCCGCCTAAAGAGATCCAGACTGCGACAAGGGAAGTTATGACCCCAGTGCCCCGCCTCGGATTTTTATTTTTGGGAAGGAAGACAAGTGATGTCCTAACCATGGAGGAAAAGTTTTGAAGGGGTTAGGCATTTCTTGCTCCCCGAAAATAATTTATTCGGATTTGAAAACTAAGTTAGAAAGTTTTGAGAGTTGTTCGGAATTCTCAATGAAGAAACACTGATTTTGAGAAAGGTTTTTAGGAGAAAACTTTCTGTATATGTGAGAAGAACTTTCTGCAATGGAGAAGAGTTTTCTATGATGTGAGAAGAGTTTTTCCTTTTTAAATTCCACAAAATGGTTTCTTTGAGACTTTAATAAAAAGATTGTCTTGAAATTCTTTTTGGGTTTTCAGGAAAGGAATTTACAAATTGAAAGTGAAATGAAAGGAAACGGGTTTGAAACATGTGTTGGAATTAATTTGGTTTGACTTGTATTGGAAGATGAATTAGGTCAAAGTTCGGATTTGGTCAATGATTAGGTCAAGGTTTTGGTCAAGGTCAAAGTTTTTTGGTCAAAGTCAACATTTGGTCAACTTTCAGGTCAAAGGTCAACCTTTGGTTCAAGGTTGGATTCTTGTGGACTTAAACTTGATTTTTATGGTCTTAGGCTTGCTTGATTTTGTGGACTTAGGCTTTGTGGAGTTGGGCCTTATTTGAGACATGGGTCTTTTATGGTTTTGGGCTTTCTTGGTTTTGGGCCATGGTTTGGGCTTTGGGTTTTGGGCCTTGGGTTTTGGGCCTTGGGTTTGGGCCTTGGATTTGGGCTTCGGATTTGGGCTTCGATTGTGGGCCGGGTTATGTGGTATTGGGCCATGGGTTTTTGTTTTCGGGTTTTGGGCCTAGGTTTTTGGGCCTTGGGTTTGGGCCGAGAGTGTGGACTCTGTTTGGGCAGAGATTGGGTTGGTGGTGGGCTCAGTGTGGGCAATGGGCTTTTGGGTATTCAACTTAGGCTAAGGTGGATATTGGGCCGGGTCAAGGTAATTGGGCCGGACATAGTGGAGTTGGGCCGTGAGTTTTGTGGACTTAAGGCTTCGGGCTTGGGGCCTTTTCTTTGGACTTGGGTTGTGGGCTTCTTGAGCGTGGGCCATGGGCCTTTTGGGTTTGGGCCGAAGCAAGGCAATTGGGCCAACTTGAAGAAATCAGAAAGGGTTTTGAAAAGTTCAATCAAAGTCAGAATAAAAATGAATGACGAAAAATTAGAGAGACAATTTAGGACTTGGTTTAATCTTTGGAGGATTCGGAAGGAATGATGGATCGACTAGGATGAAATCTGAGAATGCTGTTATTATTTACAAAATTATTAATAAATTGTGGTTTGGGTTTAGGGATCACCCAACTTATTAGGTGGGACCATGGCCCACCTAAATCTTAGGGTTCACCCTCTATCCTAAGGCTTGGTCCTAAAGGTCTAGTAACTAGGGCTTAGTTAAATACGAGAATTGAAAAGTATAATAAAAAAAAGAAATAACGCATTATATACATGATGAAAGAATTAATCAATAATCAAGGTAAACAATGAATCAAACTGTTAGGCGAAAAAAAAACATGATAGAATATTGCTGGCCAAGTTCTAGGAGAACTTTCTTGTTTTATTACGCCTAGCGACCAAACAGAGTTCCGATTTGACAAGAAAGTGATGACAAAACCCACAATGTATTGATAATTCGAATCTTTTCATTCCTGTTCTGGTTATTTTCCAATGCACTCCCTTCTACCATCTTCGTTCAGTAAACATGCTTCAATCACGTGAAGGAAATGACTCCACAGACCAATTATCGGATTAAAAAAAAAAAGTCCCGAAACCTTAATACATCAAATGACATCGCAGACTCAGATACTTCTTTCACTCCCTCTTAGGACTTAAACAAACTGGTGTACTAAACTGTCGAGGCGAGAGCCTAACTCAAATCAACTAGAATCTCAAGAATCAACAACCGATTAGACATGGACTAAGTTTCTGATTTTAAAACACTTAATCTACCATTTTTGCTCAATATCTTCCAGTTTTGCAAGACCGAGCCACACAGAAGGGACTTTACATCAGTTTTGAAGCATTATCACTAAACTCAAGGGTTTCCTTAGACACATAGGATCCAGCATTCAGAAGAGCAACGAAATAACTAGCCAGTAGTTTAGTCACATACGAGATCACATTAAGTCATAAATAAAGGTAAGTAGACCAGGATGCAAGGACACAAACATCAACAAGGCTTAAGAATAATTGGGTACAGATTGAGTACCCGGATGCGGACAGAAAGAACTTCCTGCAAGAAGACCAATACACAGCAAAACAAGAATTTACACCCGCATTAGCTTATAGCTTGTAAATGGTTGAATAAGCTAATGGCTGAAAGAGATATAGATACTAAAGACAGTGTGGACTTCAAACACAACATGAGGATCTCGGGGTGGCCGCGAATCTGTTTCTGATATAGGATCAGAACGAGTACTCTGGGTAAACAAATACTCTCGGGGAGCTTAAGGTTCCTGTAGGTTAAACTTAGAGCAACAACAGAGTGAACCAGAACAAGATATTCAAACACAAGTCAGACATGTTCCCAGTTGAAGGAACCGAGAATACTTTACATGAAAGGGCATCAATAATCGTTTTCTCGGAACCAGTTTAATATAGTGAAACTCAAAGTAAATTCAAAGCAAATAGTGGAACTGGAGTTGATCTTAAACACAGACCTGCATGCGAATCGAACATCTGTTATCTTGCACCATTTCTCGAACCCGGAGACCCATGGTGGGTTCGGTGTTCATGGGTACGTTTACAACTTTGAGTAAGAGCGATAGTATAGGAGAGGGCCGAAACCAGAAACCCAAAAAAAATGAAAATGACGGAAGGAACTGAACAGAATAAAATAAATTACATTTGTTAAAATGAATAATCAAAGCAATGACATAGAGAAAACGATCGATTTACATAACCACTCCATAAATCTTCTCAGTGAGCATAAGACGGGACGAGTACAAAGGGGAAGAAAGTCTTCTCTCCGGAGCGAACAGAGACATTCGAAATGGTGATTGAAGCTCTGGCGCTAGTATAATCCCAAAACGAACAATAGGAAATTCAAAACCCGGTTTTAGAAAGGGGAGTAACCCAAAATGAACACGAGGAAAGAAGATGAAGAGTTTAAACCCCGCTTTGGACAGAGGAAGAGATCAGACGTCGGCTTACACTGGAGCGAAACCCAAGGAAATTCTGGCGAACTGGGAAGGAGACTCGGAAGATTGGGACGTTGGTCGGGTGGAGCTTCTGTGGTGGCAACGGTGGTAGGATAATTTCCGACGGGGAAAGGGGAGAGTATAAGGAAGAAGAAGTTCAGGAGGTGAGTGGCTACGAGGTTGGTGGTGGTTTTCTGGCGCTTGGTGTTCTTCGCGGTGATTCAATGGCTAAGGAAGAAATCGAGTATGAAGAAAGTTCCATGGTTAGAGCTTGAAGGAGGATTAAGATAGGGGTTTCAGAATTTGTTATGTTGCATGTCGATAGTCAAGGGGTCGGAGGGATGATCGACGTAAAAGAATTCCAGAGTCATCCAGACGGTGGATGGCTGAATATTAAAACTGTGGCTACAGTAGGGTTTTGAGTTGTAGTTTTATAATAAGGAAGTAGGGTTTTCACAGGAATGTAATTGGGACCGGATTGGTCTTTGGGCCAAGGGAAGGACCGCGATTTTGGGTCTGGACCGAGGCAAGGCCTCGCCTGGGTGGTGTTCTGGAAAAAAGAAAACAAAAACCTCCTCTTGCTCTATCCTGGATTCGAACCCCGGGCCTTGGCGCGCCCTCAATACATGCTCACCGACTGAACTAAGACAGAACTCGGTGTATTACCACAAAAATCCGGAACTAAAGGTCTATGGTGAGCGGAAGGGAAAAGAAAAGACACACCTCTCCCGTTATTTGTGAGCCTCGAACCCGGGACCATTGGGTTACATGGAGAGCATGCTAACCGGCTATACTAAGTCGGAAAATCAATATCTTCACGGAAAAAATAAAACTAGAGTTTTAGCCCAGACCGGGATAACTCTTCCAAAAAAAAATGCTACTGTTTCAGAAGGAAAGTATGCAATAAAAATGGGAACAATAATATAGTGAGATGAAATTATGGGATACAATTGAAAATAAGATTCAAAACGTGATGAGTTTAAAACTGTATTGTCGTTTGAAAATTTGTTTTAGCAAAATCGTGTTTTTATGAAACGCTTTGAAAATTGGTTTAAAAGCTTTGTTATGAAATGATGGTTTCATTTTGGCAAGCACGTTAGTACGTTCTGACAATAAAGGCGACGACCCCTCTTATTGTATTTATTATTTCGGAATTTGCTTTATGGGGTGAGAATTTTTGGTGTCTACACCATGGACAAAATAACAATGCTCAATATGAATAGCATAAGGATAAATGGATTTAGCAGAAAAACTGATTTTAGAAGCCGTGGTTGATTCTGCAATTTCCACACTCATTTGAGTCACGTCCGGCTGTATTGGGTCGGACGTAGATCCGGACGTGTTCTCCTGGTGCTGTCCGGATCCGGGTGTTAAATCCGGACGCGGACAAATGAAGCCCGTGAGCAGAGCTTTGTCTATGGGTGAGGGTGAAGAGTTACGGAAAAAATTTAATGAATAGAGATGGAGCGAGTCGTGAATGAGATGGTGTGTAGAGAGGAGGAGAGTGTATTGCTTAGACTCTGAGAGTCTGGGACGAGTTGGAATGAAGGCTGAATGACTCCTTAAATAGGCTTAGAAAATAGACATAGGTTAGTGGAAGTTTGGTGTGCTCGTCATTAATTGAGCATGGCTGCACATTAATAAACGTTGAGGTATGGGGTTAACTTGCTTTCGGCTGATAATTGCGCCAAAAGCCCGATTATCAGCGCGATTGCGTTTTTATTTTTCATCTCTGTGTGACGTCCGGATCTGTGTCCGGATCCGGACGTGACACAGAACCTCTAGATCTGAAACTCGAAATATGTCCGGATCGCTGTCCGGATCCGGACAAGACAGAGAACTCTCGGATCTGGATTTTTAGGTCTCGTCCGGTTGGCCTCCGGATTGCGTCCGGCCAAGTTGACCCGGACGTGACCAATTTTTGTGTCTCTTCTCCTTATTTGTTCCCGGGTTGTTGTACTCTAATCCTTATGATGTAAAATCTTCATTTCCTGGGTTTTTCCTATATTTAGCATATAAAATACACCAGTTCTTATCAAAACATCAATCTTAGGAAAAACACATAATAAGTGGGAAACATTGCCTGAATTGTTACAAATTATAAGGTATTTAAACCCTAAAAAGCCTATATGTTTCAGACTTATCAGATTCCACCCGACATAAGTAAAGAGTCGCCACGGTTGACCAAGCAATAGCAGTTATTGACCGTTGGTGATTAGGATGGTGCCGGGTGTGATGCCGGGTATCTCCTACCCGGCATATGTACTGTTTCACGTGGAATTGGCGGTTTCCACCGTTAACAGTTGGGCGCATTTATCACGTGTGTCGGCTGCTGACGATCTGGCACGACGCCCGGCAATAGACACAATTGATTCCTATAAATAGCCCGAGAAAGGCTGCAATTTGACACACTTCAACATACCAAATCCACGCCATTCACACTTCATTTCCGCCACATTCCATCTGTTGGTGTCCAAGGAACGTCTGCAGATCCATCCACGCGAGAGAAGAAGAAAACCTTGACAGGTTAAGGCTATTAAATCCCCTTCTCCCCCTTTGTATTCTCTTCTTGTAGTTGTGTGGATGGTGATGCAGAATCCTTGTTAGATTTTTGGTTAGGGAAGATTTCCTTGTAAAACTCTTATGACCATTTATGGAATTTTCAAGTTTCTTAACCCGATTTCTAGTCTTCATGCAAAGTAGAATGAAGTAGCTATTTATTCTCCTATCTCTAAGTCCTATTTAAGGCTTTCCCAAGCAAGAGTATGATAGATTAGGATTTTGGTAATCTTTAAGTTTGTTGTTCCGAAAGAGGGTCATCAAGACCTAAGGTTTAGGGTTAATCTCTTATTTCCCATTATTCTGTTTGTATTCGCGGCATTAGCTATGCACGATGCAAGTATGAATATTGAGTTCCTTTTGTCAGAACCGAATCTGGAAGTGTTGTTTACAAATTGTACGATGCCGGATGCAGTGCCGGATGGAAGTTGTCCGGCACATTCAAGGCCATGAATATGCCGGGTAGCAAAGGTCCGACATGTCACCCGGCATATGAATTTTGCGAGACCAAATCCTCTTTGAGACTTGCCACCCTTGATTATTGGTCTTACGTTTCCCATACATTGATAATCTTCCAAAGTCAAAGTTAGTTTATTTAGTTTTCTTAGTTTAGGATCACATTTACTTTTCCCCCATGTTTTAGAATAGGCTTTTGCCCGGATTAGGACTAGTTTTCTATAAGTCCCTTGGGTTCGATACTCTCGGTCGAAATATATTCACGCTATACTCCGACCGGGTTTTATTTGCTACCCGTAGTAGAGTTGTAGGTTTAGTTTATTGTTTTATTCTTTTTACGTATATAATTTTCCTATAAAAATTCATGTTAGCAAATTGGTGCCGTTGTCGGGGACTTGGAACTAGTCCAAGTCCTAATTTCGGTAAAATGCCCTATTATTTATTCTTTATTCTTTAATTCTTTGATTCTTTAATTTAATTTGTTCATTTTTTTTTTAGTTGAATATGCCGGGTACATTGCCGAGTGTTCTCAATCAGGCATCTTGGAGGAAGTCCTACGCCGAATAGAGTTTACTCGGCGCACAATCCGGCATACTCAAACTTCAACTTTTACTTCGCATTGTCCTTTTTCGAATCTTTGATTTGTCTAAAAATATTGTTTTCCATTGCTCTTTATGTTAACTTCATTTTCCCTTTCCCATTTTATTTTCTTTATTTTCAAGTTTGAACGCGCCGGGTGGTATGCCGGGTAACTTCAACCCGGCATTAGTGGAGGAAGTCCACTACCGGATACAATTCACCCGGCACCGTGTCCGGCATAACCAAAACATTATTAATTCTTGAATTTTCGTAATTTTAATGTCATTATATTATTTCTTTTATTATTACCAAGTATTATAACGTTTTCTCTTGTTCCTCCTGAAGTTATCAAAGTGAATGCTTCTGCGGTCCACGAATTCTCCTAAAGATTTAGCAGATTTAGACCCAGAAATCGAGAGGACTCTTCTCCGCTCCATTCGTCAACGAAGAAAGCACCAACACCTACCTCCTACATCAATGGCAACACCTACCGTCCAAAATATAAACCGGACTTCTAACCAAGGCCAAAGGCCCGCAATCGACCTCCCTCCCCTTCCACAAAACGAATACGATGAATGGCAAGAACTTAAGCCATATCATCAAATCCGATGCATCAAGGAGTTGGGTATGTTCGATGGTAGAAACCCGAACGATGCTTTGCTCCACATCACCAGATTTATACAACACACAAACAGTCTAACCTTCACAAACAATGTCCTCCAATACGCCAGACTTTCTCTCTTTCCCCATAGCCTTACGGGAACGCCAGCAAGTGGTGCCAACAGTCTAACCCCAGTACCATCACCACATGGGAGGACATGGCAACCAAATTTTATGACAAATTCATGCCCCCTAGTCGCACCCAGGAGATGATCGCCGACATTTACAACTTCAGAAACCTAGCTCGGAGAATATCTGTGAGACTTGGGACAGATTCAAGGGGTTGCTGCGCACATGTCCACACCACGGCCTCACCACGGAACAACTATCTCAGCTGTTTTAGAATGGATTGATCAATCAATGCAAGACGGTGATCTTATCCTCCCTTGGTGCAGATATATTAAAGAAGCCTGGAGATCAATTCCTTAGTGGGGTTGAATCTCTTTGTGAAGAGATTAGGGAATGGGCCACCGGTGAAACCAGGGGTAGTACCGCTGGTTTATATCAAGTGGGAGAGGGTGACGCTAAATTTGACAAATTGATGCAAAGTCATGAGCAGTTATTCATGGCCCTGAATGTGCCGGGCAACTTTCACTCGGCACTACCTCCGACACCGTTCCTTTCGTGAATAACACTTCCAGATTCGGTTCTGATAAAAGGAACTCAATATTCATACTTGCATCATGCATAGCTAATGCCGCGAATACAAACAGAATAATGGTAAAATAAGAGATTAACCCTAAACCTTAGATCTTGATGTCCCTCTTTCGGAACAACAAACTTAAAGATTACCAAAATCCTAATCTACCTTATTCTTGTATTGTGGACATTAAATAGGACTTAGATATAAGAGAACAAATAGCTACTTCATTCTACTTTGCACGAAGACTAGAACTCGGGTTAAGAAACTTGAAAATTCCATAAATGGTCATAAGAGTTTTACAAGGAAATATTCCCCAACCAAAAACCTAACAAGGATTCTGCATCACCATCCACATAACTACAAGAAGAGATTACAAATGGGGAGAAGGGGATGTTAATAGCCTTAACCCGTCAAGGTCTTCTTCTTCTCTCGCGTGGATGGATCTGCAGACGTTCCTTGGACACCAACAGAAGGAATGAGGCGGAAAATGAAGTGTGAATGGCGTGGATTTGCTATGTTGAAGTGTCAAATTGCAGCCTTTCTCGGCCTATTTATAGGCATCAAATGTGTCTGTTGCCGGGCGTCGTGCCGGATCGTCAGTAGCCGACACACGTGATAAATGCGTCTATCTGTTAACGGTCGAAACAACCAATTCTACGTGAAACAGTACATATGCCGGGTAGGAGATACCCGGCATCACACCCGGCACCATCCTAATCACCAACGGTCAATAACTGCTATTTCTTGGTCAACTGTGGCGACTCTTTACTTACGCCGGGTGGAATCTACCCGGCATCATGTCCGGCAAGGCCTCTTTTCTGTTCTGTGTTTATGCCGTGCTGGGTCAACCCGGCATTGAGTCCGGCTTCAATTGAAATTTTGCCTAGAAAATCATTCCTTGCACCGTAAACTCATAAAAACATAAGTTTGTACAAATAATATACTTTAACACACAATAAGCATAAACAACACATATATAACTCTATTTAGATAAATATAATACTAAATCTAATGCATAAAATATGATAAGTCTGCGGCTTATCAAGGCCCTACACTAACCTTTTGCTAGTCCTCGAGCAAAACAAGATTAGAAAGGAGTAATTACTTATGCACAAAACAGATAACTTTAGAATGACAATTAGATAAATAATTCTAACTGCTTGACTCTAATTCACGACTATCACTTAATCTACCTTCTCTATCCAAACATACTAATGGGTATAACAACAAAGAATTCCAAAACCGATCAAAAACTTTTGGGCTATTTTGCATAAGGGATTTTTTTGCAATCTCTCCTTTTTCCGGTTTCCATCATTCAGCTCTATTTTTCAAGAGTTTCTGAATGTGGCCAAGACACTCATCGACGGTTTTTAAGTTCAGCCCTATTTTGCAAGGGTTTCTGAATCAACCATGATTTTTACATTGAAAAACGGGGAATTTAGGAGAAAATAAAAGGAAAAACTCTCGTTTCTTGCTTTTATTCTGAGGCACCTTTTTCAACCTCAAGGAATATAATGCTTTTCCTTTGGAAGAAGATTTTTTTATTGTTTTTCTTTTTCTTCTTCTTCTTTCTTTCACAAAAACCCTTTTTTAAGATTTTCACCCAAAAGATTTTTCACAATTTGAAAAGAAAAGAAACAAGTACCTAGAAGTACACAAAGGAAAGAATTGGGAGAAAGATCATATACTCACGTTAAATAAAAAGAATCAAGAAGTTCAAAATAAGAATCTACAAGTCATTAGAGAGCTTACCTCTTGAGGGACAAGCTTTTAGTCATTCCTAATCTCATCTCAATCAAAAACATGTAAAAAGTTTAGTAAAACATCCATAAAACTCACAACTTATGCATATAAATAAAAACTTATTTTTAAGGGGGGTCCCTGCCCTACACTTGGCAGGAACACTGACCCCAGTGTTCAACAGAAACAATAAAAAATAGTTTTTTTTTGTAAGAAAAACGAAAATAACCGAAAAGGAACAAAATAAAGAGAAGACAACTAAAAAGAACAAAGTCAAAAAAAAGAAAGAATAAAGATAGAGGGAACCCCTGAGGTAAGAAATGCATGAGGAGGAACCACCCTACACTTAGCCTTTTAGGCTACTTGGCATCATTTGAGATCCGTGGCAAGATGGTGACCGAATTCGCATGCTCCCGTGGATTTATTAGCGTTTGGGACGGGAGTTGACCATGCTGTCGTGGTTGCGTCAGAAGTTGCTGTAATTGCAACTGCAACGATTTGTGTTCCTTGCGAATGGTCAAGATCTCATTGTGAGTGTCTTGGATCTTGTTCATCAGGGCGGACATCATGTCACGAAGTTTAGCCATTTCAGCCTCTGATGATGATGCAGGATGGGATGGTCTGAATTGCCTTGGACCTCCCTGGTAGCCGGCTTGACTCTGAAAGTGTTGAAGGGTTGGTTCCCCTGTTGCCATGGCTGCCGATACCCTTGGTTACTCACATAATTGACTTCCTCAACATTTCAGAGCGTGTGGTCGTGCACTAACCACGTTCGTCTGTTGAGGAGGTTTGTTCATTGCTATTTGCTCCACCACTTTCTGTAGAGCGCTAACCTTCATGGAAGTTTGAGCATTGCTCTCCAACAACTCCTCATGACTTTGCATCAATTTGTCAAATATAGCGTCACCCTCTCCTACTTGATATAAACCAGCGGTACTACCCCTGGTTCCACCGGTGGCCCATTCCCTAATCTCTTCGCAAAGAGATTCAACCCCACTAAGGAATTGATCTCCAAGCTTCTTTAATATATGTGCACCTAGGGAGGATAAGATCATCGTCTTGCATTGATTGACCAATCCATTGTAAAACAGCTGAGATAGTTGTTCCTTGGTGAGGCCGTGGTGTGGACATGTGCATAGCAACCCCTTGAATCTGTCCCAAGTCTCACAGATGTTCTCCGAGATAGGTTTTCTGAAGTTGTAAATGTTGGCGATCATCTCCAGGGTGCGACTAGGGGGCATGAATTTGTCATAAAACTTGGTTGCCATATCCTCCCATGTGGTGATGGTACTGGGGGTTAGACTATTGTACCACTTGCTAGCGTTCCCCGTAAGGCTATGGGGAAAGAGAGAAAGTCTGGCGTATTGGAGGACATTGTTTGAGGAGGTTAGGCTGTTTGTGTGTTGTAGAAATTTGGTGATGTGGAGCAAAGCATCGTCCGGGTTTGTACCGTCGAACATACCCAACTCCTTGATGCATCGGATTTGATGATATGGCTTAACTTTTTGCCATTCATCGTATTCGTTTTGTGGAAGGGGAGGGAGGTCGATTGCGGGCTTTTGGCCTTGGTTAGAAGGAAGGTTTATATTTCGGACGGTAGGTGCTGCCATTGATGTAGGAGGTAGGTGTTGGTGGTTTCTTCGATGACGAATGGAGCGGAGAAGAGTCCTCTCGATTTCTGGGTCTAAATCTGCTAAATCTTCAGGAGAATTTGTGGACCGCAGAAGCATTCACTTTGATAACTTCAGGAGGAACAAGAGAAAACGTTATAATACTTGGTAATAATAAAAGAAATAATATAATGACATTAAAATTACGAAAATTAAAGAAGAAATAATGTTTTGGTTATGCCGGACACGGTGCCGGGCGAATTGTATGCGGTAGTGGACTTCCTCCACTAATGCCGGGTTGAAGTTACCCGACATACCACCCGGTGCGTTCAAACTTGAAAATAAAGAAAATAAAATGGGAAAGGGAAAGGGAAGTTAACATAAACGAGCAATGGAAAAGAATATTTTTAGACAAATCAAAGATTCGAAAAAGGACAATGTGAAGTAAAAGTTGAAGTTTGAGTATGCCGGATTGTGCGCCGGGTAAACTCTATCCGGCGTAGGACTTCCTCCAAGATGCCTGATTGAGAACACCCGGCAATGTACCCGGCATATTCAACCGAAAAATAAAATGAACTAATTAAATTAAAGAATCAAAGAATTAAAGAATAAATAATAAAGAATAGAGTGTTTTACCGAATTTAGGACTTGGACTAGTTCCAAGTCCCCGGCAACGGCGCCAATTTGCTAACTGGAATTTTTGTAGGAAAATTATATACATAAAAATAATAAAATAATAAACTAAACCTACAACTCTACTACGGGTAGCAAATAAAACCCGGTCAGAGTATAGCGTGCATATATTACGACCGAGAGTATCGAACCCAAGGGACTTATAGAAAACTAGTCCTAATCCGGGCAAAAGCCTATTCTAAAACAAGGAGGAAACGTAAATTTGATTCTAAACTAAGAAAACTAAATAAACTAACTTTGATTTTGGAAGATTATCACTGTAAGGGAAACGTAAGACCAATAATCAAGGGTGGCAAGTCTCAAAGAGGATTTGGTCTCGCAAAATGCATATGCCGGGAGACATGCCGGACCTTTGCTACCCGGCATATTAATGGCCTCGAATGTGCCGGAAAACTTCCATTCGGCACTGCATCCGGCGTCGTACATTTCGTAAACAACACCTCCAGATTCGGTTCTGACAAAAGGAAACTCAATATTCATACTTGCATCGCACATAGCTAATGCCGCGAATACAAACAGATAATGGAAAAATAAGAGATTAACCCTAAACCTTAGGTCTTGATGCCCCTTTTTCGGAACAACAAACTTAAAGATTACCAAAATCCTAATCTATCCTACTCTTGTTTTGTGAACATTAAATAGGACTTAGAGATTAGAGAATAAATAGCTACTTCATTCTACTTTGCATGAAGACTAGAACTCGGGTTAAGAAACTTGAAAATTCCATAAATGGTCATAAGAGTTTTACAAGGAAATCTTCCCTAACCAAAAATCTAACAAGGATTCTGCATCACCATCCACACAACTACAAGAAGAGAATACAAATGGGGAGAAGGGGATGTTAATAGCCTTAACCCGTCAAGGTCTTCTTCTTCTCTCGCATGGATGGATCTGCAGACGTTCCTTAGACACCAATAGATGGAATGTGGCGGAAAGTGAAGTGTGAATGGCGTGGATTTGGTATGTTGAAGTGTGTCAAATTGCAGCCTTTCTCGGCCTATTTATAGGCATCAAATGTGTCTGTTGCCGGGCGTCGTGTCGGATCGTCAATAGCCGGCACACGTGATAAATGCGCCCAACTATTAACGGTCAAAACCGCCAATTCCGCGTGAAACAGTACATATGCCGGGTAGGAGATACCCGGCATCACACACGACACCATCATAATCACCAACAGTCCATAACTGCTATTGCTTGGTCAACCATGGTGACTCTTTACTTATGCCAGAAGGAATCTAAAATCGGTAAAACGACCTATTCTTTATTCTTTATTATTTAATTCTTTGATTCTTTAATTTAATTTGTTCATTTTATTTTTCGGTGGAATATGCCGGGTACATTGCCGGGTGTTCTCAATCAGGCATCTTGGAGGAAGTCCTACGCCGGATAGAGTTTACCCGGCGCACAATCCGCCATACTCAAACTTCAACTTTTACTTCGCATTGTCCTTTTTTGTATCTTTGATTTGTCTAAAAATATTCTTTTCCATTGCTTTTTTATGTTAAATTCCTTTTCCCTTTCCCATTTTATTTTCTTTATTTTCAAGTTTGAACGCGCCGGGTGGTTGATAAGTGCAAAATACATCTATTTTTAGGACTTTAATTCTTCCTATTTTCATAAGAATTCATGTCATATTTTACACTTATCATATGCTTTTTCTAAGATTTGTGTTTAAATAAGAGCTGATATATTTTATGTGTTAAATGCAGGAAAATTATAATACACCAATTATATATATATATATATATATATTTATATATATATATATATAGATACGATTGATTTCAATATATCAATATGGGCTGCACCATATTTATCGGTCATGGGCTGACATGGAATCATCATTCGCGACTATATATCCAAATTATTATATGTTCAAGGATTGGTACATTCACACGTTATTGGTGTCTAGTATAAAAAGGAGATGGGCCGTTCGCAGATATATACCACATTCACTCACGGATGGACTGATCAGTCGTGTGCTCTAATGGACCGACTATAGAGACAAAAAGCATGTCGTACCAACATTTAAATAGAAAATCATAAAACCCATGCTATTGTCTGTAATTCGGATCGCATTACAACAGGCTGGATCATTCTCGGCATCTCCTTCATGGCTATATATTCACGCCCGCGTCATCACCATACTCACGCTAGACGAGCGTCCTCATTCCATTCACTTTACCAGACTTTCAACACATCACCGCACGACTCCATCGTCACCACCTTCACTGCATCGCCTTCGTCACCCATCATCATCTCCATCACCACACCACTGACATCACCATACCACTCCATAGATCGCACCAGAGGAGGCAAATACCATTCACTATCTTCTCCATTCACTCCTCATATTCACGCCATTGACACCCGCATCCCAGGAGATTACCGTCATCACCATCGACCACGTTCGCATCCCTGGAGACCGATATCATCTTCACCATCATATTCACGACACCACAACCGTCTTCACCGTCCCTTCGCCACGACTCACGCAAATCACCATCGCCACCGTCAACATCCTTTCCATTCGACTTCACCTCGAAGACATCATCAACTTATCATTCCATACGCCCATCATCACCGCCATCGGCAAACAGAGGAAGACACCCGCACCTCGTCACGCTTTCACTGTTATTCTCGACTTTCACTCATCGCCGACATCACATACATTCTCGCCATCCACCACGCATCATCTTCATTACCTTCACTACCGTCTCCCGTCGTCGCAACCTCATCTCAGACTCCATCGGCTTCTTCCCGCCATCATCCACCATCATCAATCTCATCTCCACCATCGACAATCATTCTTAGCTCGCATCGACCACAACCTTCCGTCCCTCTTTGCTCTCGCATCACCGACGACACGACTCTACACCTCCACATCATTCACGCCGGTAATCGACACCCACAACCGACAACAACAGAGCCACCATCGGAAACCATTCTCAACGAATCAGCGTCGACTTACCGTTTAAACAACGAGCTCACCGCCACTGTTGCTTTTCTTCGTCGTTGACCGCACGAGTAGAAGAGGCGAGATCGAGAAGTTGAGAACGGGATCGAGAAGCGGAGAGAAGAGGAACAGGGCTCAGAGAAACAACCTGGAGTGAACCGACATGACAGAACCGGAAAGAAATAAAAGGGGGCAGAACCGGTTTGGGCAGAGGAAAAAGTGAACCGGACCGGTTCATTTAAAATGGTTTTTCTAAACTTATGCTTTTACATTTATATTTGTTACATATTACATTCTTAGTTATTTTATAACATTTGATATTTGTTTTCATCTTTGGAATAATGAGTGAGTAGTTTATATATACTCTGGGTGATGGTTTATTTCAGTTTGTTTTAATTATGTGACTTACATTTTTACTGGTTTTAAATAATTGCAGATTGTTACGATTAATATTATTCTTGCGCTTTTTAATAAATGTCATGAGTTTATTAAATTGCTTTACTAAATCTATTTTGATCCGACCAAGTGATAAATAGATCGGTTAAATTAATCTGTATATCTGTGGAATTATTGATTGGATTAATTAATTATTCCTGCAGACGCAAATTATTATTCCTTGTACTTAACCGTTTACATGTGTTCTGCTTGAGTCTAGACTAGACCCCGCATTTCTGGTAAACGAATTCTTCTGAGACTATGATTTAGCTTTTAAGAAAATATTAGGAATTTTTCCAATCTGTCTTTAACTAACCAGTAGACATAATTAATCAAACAGTTTTAACCTGAACCCAGAGTCCCGCTCATCCATATCATCTATCACTTTATTTTGCCTGTTATTTATTTTCCTGACTGTTATTTTAATTATGTCATTCTTGTTATGTATTTAAATCCCAAAACAAAAACAACCCCTTTTGAATTACCCATTGTCTTAGGCTAGACTTACTTTATCAAGTCCCGTGGATTGACACCTGGTCGCTTCTAAATTGTTATACTACTACGACCGGGATTTTTTGCGACCCGACGGTCTATTGATTTGTTGATTTCTTGGATTATTTCTTAGTTTTTAATACATCAAATAAACCGTTTGCAAAATGGCGCCGTTGCCGGAGACTTGACTTTGTTGTTATATTATAATATTTTGTTTCTTTTATTTTTGTTTTTCTGTTTTTATTGTTATTTCTAATATTTTGTTTGCTATTTTTGTTTTTGTTTCGTAATTCAGTCTTATTATTATTTATCAGTTTCTTTGGTTGTATATTGTACTACTATTGGTTCTGGCATTTAATTATTCCAGCAATCTACTTTTCGTTTTATTTGCAGTTATTTAATATTCCAGTTATTTATTTATTTTATTTTTATTTTGTCATTTTAATTTCCAGCCATTTTGTAACACCCCTACCAATAACTTATCATTATATGACATTGCAGCGGAAAAAATACTAAACTATAACAAAACGATTCGGTGCTACAACGCCATCAACCACCTACGTGGTTGACAAGGCAGAATAAATACAAGTGTACCGGTCTGATGATCAGACTCCCGAGAATTAGGTACTAACAACCATATATATACATAACCAACATACCGAGTATATAATACAAACTGTCACTGTAACTACCGTCACTTTAACATGAACGGTACCAAAATATAACGCCACGGGAGCACAGGCGCATCCCGGGTTCAACATCCAAAATAATCAAGAGTACGGCATAACCTTGATTTACAACCACTCTGCTTCCTCGATCCTCATCCTCCAGTAAAAATATGGAGCCCCGAGGGGGTCAGCAACCCTTGGCTGGTATGGTTAACGCGCAGCCCATCGGCTACCGGGATACGCACAACTAATTGTCAAGATGACATGGCATTCATTTTAACACACAACATATACATATGGCATAGCAACAATATTGCATAGCTCAACTTCACATACTTGGTGAATACACTTCCCACAATAACAACCAAAAGGGTTTAAACAACATAAGAAGCCTAGAGAATGGTTCACTCTCATGTTAAGCTTGTTACACACACTCATTACCGTTCTGTTATTCGAACGAGTAACTTAAGTCCCAGATGGTTCGGATATTGTGACCCGAACACACCACACAAACATGTTCCCACTAAACCGATCATAAGTCAGAATAGGTAAGCTTTGGAGGAAGCTAACGGGAGATCGAACGCCAAATAAAGGAGAACAATCTTAACAACATAAGAGTTGAATCTGATACAGATATCTACTCTTAAACTTACATGCATGACCGGACAACCGGATTCCTCACTCCCAAGTTAGCACTTGTTAGAAGTTCAATAGTGGAACTTAACAACGATTCACAATCAAGTGGTAAGCCATGTTAGACCACACAAGGGGAATGAGTCACGTCATAACATCACAATAATATGAACAACTGTAAACTCATTACATGATTAAGTCTTATAACGTCATAAAAACACAAAAAAAAACAAACAACACACAAGCCGGTGTAAACCGGCAGGCAACAGACTGCAAGAAAACCATACCTTGGTCCTTGCTTCGATTAATTTCCACCGTAGGTCTCTCCTATACATGTTTAAGAATGTCGGTTAATTAACTTACTCAACTTCAAATTTACTAAGTGTTTAACATGGTTATATGATATGTTTTAATGCCCAAACTTATCCTTGATTACCTACTTTATACCCCCTAGGGTTAACTACTTAAGCCACACTTTGTTTGTTTTTTTTACAAGTCTGGATCTGACCGAACTTACCGACCGACCTTACACAAGGTCGGTCCATTCCAAAACACACATTACCGTTAAAATTTCTACTCTGACCGACCTTGCAAATTCGGTCACAAGTTCGGTCTATTCCCGAGCGTTTCTTTCCTTTGAAAATTCAGGCCCGACCGATCTTGGCAAGTCCGGTCGCAAGATCGGTTGATTCCGGAGACTCACTTACGTACAAAAATTTAGGCATGACCGACCTTGTAAGTCCGGTCCCAAGGTCGGTCTATTCCAGAGACTCAATCCGTACTAAAAATCCATGCTCGACCGACCTTGCAAGTCCGGTCCCCAAGGTCAGTCCGTTCCAGAGACCATTTCTCGGAGGGTAATCTGGGCTCGACCGACCTTGCAGGTCCGGTCCCCAAGGTGGGTCTGCTCCAGACCCTTGTTTATAATTGCCCATTTAACTCCAAACTTCCCCACATATATCCTAGTATGTTCTAACCTTATTTGGGAACTTCAACACACCTTAAGACCTCCTTTAAACTCCTTAAATCATTCACTAAAATCCTCCTCAAGCATTACACAAATCCTTATAAAAAGGTTTACACTTGTAATGTTTTTCACTAAGTTCCTATGTGGTGTTTCATACCCATAACTTCCACTATTCCCAAATGTCTTCTCACCACTACAACATCATCTCCCAAGCATCTTTTCTTCCTAACCAACTCCTTGAATATCTCTACAAGCGTATAGACCCTCCATGCAACACATCACTTCTTCTTATTCACCAACATTGCACAAGTCCTAAACACAATCTCACCATGATCTTGAAGTATCCCAAAACACTCATTTGCACTCTAAATCCTCTAAAATAATGCTTAAGTCCCTTTTACACCTTTAAAAACCTTAATGCATGTTTCTTTCACTAGTAGAACACTTAACCATTCTAAACACTTCCTAACTTACCAAAACTCATTTTAAACATTTAATACCCCGGACCTAATAATGGTGATTTAATTACTCTAATAAATTATTAAGGGCCTAATTGTGCCTAGAGAGTATGGGTAAAAAGAATAAAACCAAAAGAAAAGAGAAAACGCTTGAAAAGCGAAAAACGCTAAAATGCGCATTAAATGAAAATAAGAGATATATGATCTCGTAAGGGTCCGAGATGGATTCCTAAGGCTTAGATAGGCCTAATTAGTATACGGGAATGATTCCCGAAGAAAACGGATCCAAATAATGGATTAAAACGCTAACAGAGTTTTAAAGCGCGTTTTTCGAGAAAACCCAAAAACGTGACTTTAAGTGGTCAAACGGACCCGTAAAAATTATAGTTGATTAAATAACTATAAATAAGTATTAATGGAAGCTTAATAACCATTAAAATTAATTAAACGAGAAAATTCCAGAAAACGGACCCGGTAAGTGAATAGTGACGAAACCGGGGGACAAAACGCGTTTAATTCGAAAAGACGAAAAATGACCCGGACTACTAATTCATGTGGGCCGGTTTTAATTAATATGTGTACACTCATTAATAGCTTGTAGCTATTTGGTAATAGGATGACAAAGAAATAAGTAAAGTAAAAAAAGAGGGAATAGTATAAAGCAACTTAAACACTCTCTCACCTCTTCTTTTTCCTCACTCACGATTTCCCCTCCCTCCAAACTGAGCTCCTCCTTCCTTGCCTCTGTAAATGGCGATTTCAAAGAGCAAGCAACAGCCCATCTTCTTCCTCCTCTCACTTGCTCGTTTCTTCACCGAATCACACAAAAATTATACCGTTAGACTCGTATCGGCGAGGGCTACGTTTTCCACCCCTCAAAACCTTGATTCCTCCACCTTCACTTCCATGGGTGTTGGGCCTTTTGAAGCTTAAAAGGGTGCTTTTAACTCTCATTCACCTCCTTGATGCCTCAAGGTAATTATAAGCTAGAGTTTTGCTCATTTCTAGCTTGTTCTTGTAGTTTTGGAAAAATTCCTCCACGTTGAATATGTTCCCCATTTCAGCCGTGAGCTCCTTGCTCTTGTGGAAGCTTGGGAACTCCACTAATTGATTGCCAAGCCATCCTTTTGAGTACTCCAAGGTAATATCTAAGCTATAGCCTAAAAACTAGTTTCTTGAAATACTAGTTTTGGTGTGGGAAAAATGAAATAGTAAGTTGATATGTGTGTTGGGATGTGATGTAGATGGCATCTAGACCCCTTGTGTAGTGTGGAAACAAGAAGAAGAAAGTGGAGAAAAAGGAAGAGGAAGAAGGGAAAGAAAAAAAAATAGAAACAAACAAGGTAAAAAGCTTACCTTGGAGTTAGTGTTTATTTGCTTGAAAACAGATTTAGAGTTGGATTGATGCTCTTGAATTGGTGTAGTCTTGGTACTACAATATTGAGTGGAATGAGAATGTTTTTAATGTGGTTTATGTGTGCAAATAAATCTAGAAACGAAGCTAGTGTACTATGTGAGCAAATGGGGGATCAAAAGTGTTGTAGTTGTTGGTGCCTCATTAAACAGGGATGAAGAAGTGTTTGTGTGCATATATGTGTGGGTGAATCATAGAAAGTAGGCAAGTGCTGTCAAAATTTCCTAGGGATGTATGGACTTGAGTGTTCTATTCAAAGGAAGAAACTAGGGTGTTTAAGAGTTTAAGTGAGTGTTAATGGTTTTGGAAAACCAAACTTTGAAGGAAGTGTGTTTAGGAGTAAAAATAATGCATGTGAAGGCTTGGAATGGCATCAGTTAAGTGAGGTTAGAATGGTTTTAAAGAGAAACCAAATCTGTTACAAGTCTAGTAGAAAACAAGAGAAAAACTAGTTATGGAATATAAGTGATTTTGAGTAAGATTTGGGTAAGGGTTTAACCCATGATTTGAAGAGTTTTAGAGCATGTTTTTAGGTGATTAATCATGTAGGAATCTTGTGGAAGATTGGAGGAAGATTGGGGTGTGGAGTAAGGATTGAATGGGGTTGAAATAATGTGAGTTGCAGGTTTTAGCAGGGTCCGGACCTAGTCCATGGACAAGACCCGGACCACCCCCTATTTTTATGTCGAGGACTGCACAACCATGCGGGTCCGGGCTTGGATAGGACAAGGTCCCGACCATATGTTAAAATCGTCGAGAGTTAAGTTGCAATAGGTCCGGGACTTGGGGTAAGGACCAAGGTCCCGGACCACCCCCAGAAACCAACAGAGCATTTTTTAAGGTTGGAAAATGATGGGGGGTTTAATGTTATGATGTTATAAGATGTTAAGGCCTTGTTTGGTGACATGTTTAATGCCCTAGGAATGTAGAAGTGTTAGAAGTTTTTGAGAAGTGAGAACTCAAATTAACAAGAGTGAACCAAGATAACGGATAACGGGGTAATACGGGAATAACATTTAATTATGTTCCGTATGGCTTAGTATTAATAATAATGTTTGAAACGTTATCAGAGGATCGTGTGTGACCCGAGCAAGGTTAGATGACACAGTAAAATTAAAAACCCCGGTGAAAGGTATGTTTTCTCATACTCCGCGTGCTAACCGAGTTACATTGATTTGTGTGTTTGTGTTCCGCTTAATCAAGATTAAAGCATGAAATAATCCCTTGTTTGATTATGTATGCCTTGTTGTATGTTAAAGACTAACATACTTTATCGGTGTGGTCTAACATAGTGAATGGACCGACTCGTAGTGAGTAACGTTTGGCTAGAGTCCCATAGATCGGGTCGACGCTTATGATAACGAAAACGTGCAAACACACGAACTATCCGTTAAAGTATAACGATAACGCAAACATATGAACTCCCTAGAATGTGATGAGAAGTTACGGGTTGAGTAATACCCGATAATGGTTAGAAAACCACATTGAAACAATCCACGAAACAAATGAGAGTGGAAAGATAAGTGAACCTCCTTCAAGAGGATTTAAGATAGTTCGAAGATGTGAACCGGTGAAGAAGGTAAAAGAGACCTGAGGGGTTAGTAACTTCCTTGAGACATGGTCGACCTCCCATATGAGGATTTTACCTGGTATATGCAAGTAACCGAAAGTATGAGTAAAGTAAAGTATGGGTAACTCTTAAAACCTAAGATTAACCGAACTAAAGTAATGTTCCCAAGTCATTAGAAACATCGAGAGTGATGCTTCTAGACTAATATACATGATATTATTATAACTCCGAGAGAGGAGAGTATGGGAACGAGAGTAGTCCGAGAGTAGTCAGACCTAAGTAAAAGAGATAGGAACTAAGAGAGAGTTCCGTGAGCTAGTTGAACCTTCCACCATGCTAGACCCAGAGTAGGGTCGAAACCGGGGGTAAGACTATGCTAGAGAGCCATGAGTTTTGGCCTAAGTATGTATTAAGAGTAACAAGCGTGACGTAGGAGACCTGTAGTGTCTCGAGAATCTACAAGAGCTTGAGTATAAATAACCCAAGAGTGTGGTGAGATAATGAGTATAAATAACCCAAGAGTGTGGGTGAGATAATGAGGTGAGATAATGAGTATAAATAACCCAAGAGTGTGGGTGAGATAATGAGTATAAATAACCCAAGAGTTGGGTAAGATAATGAGAATAAGTAACCCGAGAGTGTGGGTGAGTATAGTACGAGTAGCCCAAGAGAATGGGTGTGAATATGATTAAGTAACCCGAGAGAGCGGGTGAGGTATTGAATAAGTAAACAAGGCATAGTGAGGAATAACCCTCAAGGCCTAAGAGTAACCAGATACCACTAACAACCTTGTTATGTTAGTTAGGAATCGTGTTCCGTGATTAGATGTAGATTCCTTGTGTAATACACATATTTATTGTATTGCCTTGATGCATGTTGTTTGACTAAAATGAACTCCATGTATATCCGACTAAGTGGTCGGCGTACCCCGGTTAGCGCTCGGGATGCGAATTTCAATCAGCGTTAGCTGAGCCCCTAGGGCGATGCTTTATTTTACAGTACAACCGAAGATGTTACCGTTCGAGTAGACGGGGTCGGTGGGTTACATGGGTAGTAGTTTAATTACTTATGTATTGAAGGAGGTGTAAGACCGAATATGTTGTCGTCATCCATTTGTTGTAGACTCGGTAGTAAAGAAATGATTCGAGTATTGTATTTGTGTTGTGAATTCGGTTGTTCCAGTCCATCAGACCGTTACTGTATGAGAGTTAGGCCAGGTTAGCCATATGGGTGGCTAACGGCGTTGTTTCACCCCTCGTTGGATTAGAGTTCCGCTGCGTGAGTAAGAGTAATTAGAATCGGTTTGAGAGGTAATGACGAGATTAACGGTTGGGCTGTTACAAAAATGGTATCAGAGCGAAGTATCTCTCTGATGACTGGAAATACCGAGCTTAGGAAATACCGAGTTAGAAATTAGTGAATTAGGGCTAAGGGTTGAGTGGTAGCGTGAGAGATGCGCTAGTTAGGAACTTCCAGTATGATCTGGATACCTACAACTAGACCCGCCCTCCACAACCCCCATATTAAAAGCTTGGGAAAGAACGTCAGAGAGATGGGAAACCCGAACTAGCACTTACTTGTTATTACGATATGAACTAGAACCTGTCATGCAGTAGATCCCGAGAACCGGAAATCCCGGAGACGGATCCCGCTGAAATGACAATAGACAATAACTGCACGCACGCAATGACGGAAGGTCAGACATCCTAATCCAAGGAGACCAGAATTTGTGACAGCCTGGGGCGACATGCTTAGCAGTCGCGAGAACCCAGCTGGTCGAGCAGCAGTGAGAAGGATGCACCAATCGTGCGACCAGACGGACTTATGAGAACTAACGAGAACCAGGACACATGTCTACGGACCGCCATAGTTAACTAATACCAACATCGGTACACTAACCGACCAAGAATCTAGTCAAGAGTAGGTACACCCACCCTGCCACACCCGAAGAGGTTGCAATACCTAACGGGCACAGCTTAGACAGCTACAAGCATAATTACGGGATATACCCGAATAGGACTACAGAAGTAGTATCTAAATAAGTTAAACCTCGGTAACCACAGTAAAGACGTGGGAACGAGCAACGAGGTAAAGCATAGAATTAAAATAATTAAGGAACTCCGAGAGTGGAGGAGCACCTAAATGAACGACAGTCATGTCAAGAGGAATGAGAATCAGCTCCAAGGAGCAGTTATCCAACTAGGGGATCAAGGAAGAGCCAACGAGGCTACCAAATACAATGTGAACAATACCGTGACCGGTATGAGTTAACCCAAAAACCGCCTGTACCGCGCACTTGCCTCGGTGTTATACCCAAAATTTCAACCCCCCCCGGAGGGAAGTCTCTACTAATAGGCTAGTAGCAAGGGTTCCCAGTTCGAATCGGCACGTTTCAGAGTACTAGGGACAGCTTAGTCGTCTCCAAGGGCATTTTCGTAATTTTTTTAGGCTCCTAAGCCCCCTATAGGCTTTCTCTCTCCTCCAAATAAGGGTCAAATAAATTCAAAATGCTTTGAAATTTTAACCCATGATAAAGGATGACATTTGAAGCATAATGGCGTTGGAATTTTGATTTTTCGAATTTCCAATAATTTTCTAGCAATTTCTGATTGAATCTGACGGGAAATTGAATTTAAAAATATCCCAATATCCAAAAAATTCGATTCCACTTTAGAAAAATCAGAAATATCATCCTTTACCATGTGTAAAATTTTATAGTCAAATTCCTTTTGGAAGCCCTTGAGCTAAAACGTCGGTAAATCTCAGTTTTTACCGGATTTTTCTATCTTTAAGGAAGCCTATA
This sequence comes from Limonium bicolor, assembly GCA_023374045.1. Taxonomy (NCBI): domain Eukaryota; kingdom Viridiplantae; phylum Streptophyta; class Magnoliopsida; order Caryophyllales; family Plumbaginaceae; genus Limonium; species Limonium bicolor. The sequence goes on from CM041780.1 coordinate 304,942,393, forward strand.
TAAGGAACCTTACCCCATGATCAAATCAGAACTTCAAGAACCCCAAGCAACCAGAAAACCTAGCCGTCTCATTCTCCTCACGTTTTTACACATCCAGCACCAAAATCACGTCAAAAATCTCTCGAAATCACCACTTAAACACACTTTTCAACTCCTAACACATCAACAATCATCAAACATCAACCAAAGCACCTCCAAAACGTGAAGAACATCATCAACAATCAACAACCAGAAGCCCGGGTCGAACTCAATCCGGAACCGGCATCATCGGAGCCTCCGAAGAATCCCAACGTGAAGAATCATCTTGAATTCGAATGTAAAACAGGTTACAATCCAACTTTTCTGATTCCCCACGGCCTTGTTAACTCTCTGTCAAATTTTGGGTTTAAACTAACCTTTTTACGCTTCTGTACTGTTGTTTGATTAAGCCTCTGTCAGATAACTTGTTTGCTAAGTTTCGTGCTTAATTCGAATTCAAATTGAAAACTTTCAATCACTAACGTCTTGTACATCTTTCAGGCTACACACCCATAAAATTTGAGCTCAAAACACCCTCGGGAACCTTCTGAAAACCCCTGTCCGTGGGTGGTCCGTGACCTCGGACCTATGGTCCGGGACCTCGGACGCGTTGTCCGAGACCACGGACACCCACGGACGGCGGCGGGATTTTAAAAATTCAAAATTTAGGTTTTTCTAATGATGTCCGGGCCCACGGACAGCCTGTCCGTGGCCCCGGACTTTGCAAATTTTCGTTTTCCTTTAATTTCGACTTTTCTGTATATTTAGGTTAACTGGGGTCCGTGGTCTCGGACGTTTGGTCCGTGGTTACGGACGTAAGCAAAATTTGACCTAATTCTGCCTCCGAAACCCTAGTTTAGGTAGCTTTTAATTTCACTTTATTTCTCTGTCAAAAAATGCTAAAAACAAAAAAAAACAGAAGCTCGCGCACTTAGGTTAAAACGACTCGTAATAAGCCGTAAATAAACTAAGTAGAGGAAAAACGACCTAGGAAGGGTAATGAAAGTAATTGAACCCTAATTAAGTCGAATATCAAGCCCCCGAACCCGAACTCTCCTTTCCTAATTTGATCTAGGTTAAAATTAGGCGGCGACTCATAATAGGTTCCAGTGAGCTAGCTTAGGTTTTAATAATTATTGTTATATGACATAGTTATTAATCTTAGGCTATAAGTGGACCTAAAACCCGACTAGATCCTAATCAGCCTTAATCAACATAGGATAGGGTTTAAAATCGAGGCTCACAGACTGGCGACTCTGCTGGGGACAAATTCTTAATTTTTAACTTGTTTAATTTTAAGAAAGAGGGCTTAACTCGAAAAATTGTTTATTTATGGCTTTATTACTTTGTTTGTTTACTTTCGTGCGCAGTTTAAATTTTTGCACCCTTGCATCATATGAGAGCGAGGGTCCACACAAACCAGTTCCACCCCGGGACCCATCTAGGGTCCCCTGTCAGGGACTCACACCTTTTAGGTGATGTGAATAAGCGGGGGAAAAGAGGAGGATGTCGTCTAACCACATCCCCTTAATACCTGGGCCTTAGCCCCAAGCGTTTTCCTGGCAGTGTCCTTACCAAGCCCAATGTTTGGTCAGTCAAAGACCCGACCGTAGACGCACACCATCAGGTGATGTGAAAAGAGTGGGGAAGCCCAAAGAGAATAGCGTGCAAACCCTATTCCTTTGTGGTGACCTGGGCCCATGCCCCAAGCACCTCTCCGGATCGATCCTTACCCGGTTTTGATTTAAACGTCTAGTGAGGACATGTTGAATTTGTGTGGGCCTTGTTTGCTTGTATGATCGGCCCATTGCCCAGCCTAGAGATTGATAGGAACCTCTCCTACCTCAACTCAGCCCAACCCGAATTGGCAGCTTTATCGTTCACAGCCCAGAGGCCCTGTTTGGTTTGATATGTGTGTCATTTGGGCTTCGGCCCAAAAGTTTAGACTTTGGTGATTTCTCTTTCAGCCCAATTTGAATTATCAATTTAGTTCTAGGCCCATGAAAAACAAATCTACCTAAAGCAGTCCATAAGACATGAAAATCAATCAGGCTTTTCCATTTCGGCCCAAGGCCCATTCTAGTCTAGGTGAACCTTTTGTTCGGGCCCTGGCCCAAAGTCCTAGATCTAGGTGTCATACCTTTTAGGCCCACTCAAAACTATTTGTTTAGGTTTCAACTCATTCAAATTCAAGATAATTTTTCATTCATTGTAGTTTCTGGCCTCAAGGCCCAACAGGAACATCAAACAAATCTTAGACTTCAAAGTTTCTCTCTCGGCCCAGTGGCCCATTCATAGTTCATATGGCTTCCTTCAACCTGTACATATCACCTCCAGATTAAGGGCCTTCAGGCCCACACAGAGTCCAAGAAGAAGACGGTCACGGTCATCTTAACGACATCCTAGCAGTCAAGAGCTCGAGTCTTCAGCATGCCGACATCAGACGGTTCTGCAGAGTTCAAATTCAAGGGAAAGTTTAGGGATCCCAAGCATTCTACTGCATAACTTGCTAAAACATTCATCTTTCAAATGCATCGCTCAAAGTTTTCAAAGAATGATCGTTTTCAAACCACCGATAAGAAGCATCGATTTTTCATTTTCTTCCTCATGTTCACAAATGGATGACATTTTCGAGTCTAAAGGGTAACAAAAAAGATTTTATTTCACACAAGTTTCTTTTGAGAAAATGGTTCATGAAATAATTATTTCCCGACAATGGCATGCAAAGACTTGTATTTTGTTTCCGAAATTTTGAACATGCCTTTCCAAACCCCACAGCTCATCCCAAGACATCCAAATAACCACCAAAGCGGTTCCAAATCCATATCTTTTAAATTGTTGTCACTAACCCCAAATCGATACTGGGGGCAATCTGAGTTTAGGTTCGTCATCTTTCATCTTTCGTTTAAGCGTGTGAACTAGTCTCTGAGTGAAATTCACGAGAGTGTCTTGAGCGGAAAAACCATGAGCGAACGAGCGTGTCATTTTACACGACTCCGGTGAGACCACATCCAAAGGTGAGGTAAACGGCATAACTCCGACCGAAGGAGATAATTTGTAAATTTACGTTTAGACCTGCGAAAAGTAACAAAGAAAGGATACACAACTATTAGGGATGACGAAGCACCTAGGTACAGCACCACACATCCAAAAGCTTGTGAACCCTGACATCACACCCTAGGCACCCCCGCTGAGCTTTTGATATATGACCTCTTTTACTACACTACAAACTCCACAGAATAAGCCAGCCAATGGTGAATACCCGACCCGGTGACCAAAGGATGCAAGGAGCCCGACTTCCGAACAGCAACTTCACAAGTCCAAAGAAGCAGAACTGCTACCAGCATGACGGAGTGATCCGCAAATGGCCCCAAAGTGGCACAGGATCCAAATGCGCTAACATCAAAAACAGCTCTCAAAGTTCAAAACCGGGAAACACAAGAACCCCGGAGGAAAAGAGATTCAAAGAAAGGCAAACCTGGAAAGCCCCGAAGTAATCCAAAATCAGTAGAAAGAGAGAAGGCGCAAGGAACAACCCAAAAGTTCTAAGTTCCAAGCTCATAAGCGAAGTCATCACGAAGTAGCCAAACGACTTCAAGGCAAAGAAGACAAGTCCGAGAGAAGGTGAAAGTTGCATCTTTGGTCAACCTTATAGCTCCACATACCTGAAATATCCCTCCATGGTCCCGTTGTCTTTCATCACACCCCATGGCCATGTTATAAGCTTTAAAGACTTCCGACTTGATAGTTGTGTATCCAATCACGTGAAAGTAACAGATCGAATGCGTAAATTCATCAAATATCGAATTCAATGGTCTAGAAGTTGTGACCGTAGGGGAGGAACAAGTGCAAACACCAAACACGCCGAGTGTAGGTTAGGAAACACCACGTGAAAACATAAGCCTTGACCCTGTGAGGACGAGACTCGTTCGCACGTTTAATAAAAGAAAATACTGGGGGCAATCGATCGTCCGATCGATTGCCATGAACTCTAGCTCAGATTGTCTTAAGGGAAAATACTGGGGGCAATTGTTGGTTCCAACAATTGCTATGACAACACCAATTGGAACCCAAAGCCCTTACCTCCACACCACCACTACACAGGCCCACAAAAGCCTTTACCTGCACATCGAACACCACAAGCCCACAAAAGCCTTTACTTTCACACCATACACCACACAAGCCCAAACCACTACACAGGCCCACATAAGCCCTTACCTTTACATCATACACTATACCCCACCGATGGCATGTTCATCTCCTAGGAGATAAATTACAAGTCCGAAATCTATGGTCAGGAAATGATAATTTCACCTTCCTTTTCAGTAAACAGAATTTTCTTCAAACACTGCCACGTTTGGCACCTTTTCCAACAAATTCATGTTTTGGACGAGTATCTTTCATATATTTTGATTGTATACATCTTATCATCATTGCCATGTTTGGCACTCCAGTAATCAGTTCTCATCATTTGCACGAGACCATTATCTTCCTAACTCATTTTTAGTTCGAGACCCAAAGCGGTGCGAGGCCCTGCAGTTTCCTCATTCAGTACGAGACCTAGCATCTTCATTCAGTGCAAGACCCATCTTTTCCTTCAGTGCGAGACCTACCATCTTCATCAGTGCGAGACCCATCATTTTCAAGACTTTAGTACAAGACATCTTCATTCAGTGCGTGACCCAGAATTAGTGCGGAATCCAGCTTTTTTCTTCATCCATTTAGTACGAGACTTCAGTGCGAGACCAAGCATCTTCATCAGTGCGAGCCCATCAATTTCGTCAGTGCGAGACCCATCATCTTCATCAGTGCGAGACCTATCATCTTCATCAGTGCGAGACCTATCGTCATCATCCAGCGCGAGACCAGTACGAGACCTAGTATCATCTTCAGTGCGAGACAAGTACGAGACAGAGCGTGATCTAAGTTGGCGGGGCAGAGGCAATAAGTCCCCATCTTCATGTCAACTTCTTGGGAGAAACAACTAGTGGGCAGTGGCAATAAGTCCCCTTGGTGATCTAGAAGTTATCCCAGCACCCCAGTTGGTGGGCAGAAGGCAATAAGTCCCCATAGTATACCAACAAGGAGCATTGGCACGGGTTTCGGTCCCAGAAGCATCCGAACGTCATTTGCATCATTTCCTCCTCTACATTTGCACCCATATCATTTGCATCATTTTCATCATCTACATTTTCATCGCTTTCATTTGCATCATCTTCATATCATCCATCTGCATTACCCAGGCGCGTCACAAACCTGGCGACAGAAAAGTTGGCGAGGTGATGGCAATAAATCCTCCAGTGCGATGTCAATTTATTTTGGGATCAACGAATGGTGGGCGATGGCAATAAGTCCCCAGGGTTTTTACCAGGAGTTATCCCTGCACACCGGCTTGGGGGGCGATGGCAATAAGTCCACATTGGGTCCAGCCAGGAGCATCGGCACGGGTTTCGGTCCCCAGAAGCATCCGAGCATCATCAACATTCTTGCATCTACACATTACTTCATCTTTTAGGTAGTCAACGCCTTAGAATAGCTTGACATCATTTTCATCACTTTAGGTAGTCAGCGCCTTAGAATAGTTCGACAACATTTCATCACTTTAGGTAGTCAGCGCCTTAGAATAGCTTGACAGCATATCATCACTTTAGGTAGTCAGTGCCTTAGAATAGCTCGACAACATATCATCATTTTAGGTAGTCAACGCCTTAGAATAGCTTGACATCATATCATCATTACAGGTAGTCAACGCCTTAGAATAGCTTGACATCATATCATCCTTATAGGTAGTCGACGCCTTAGAATAGTCTGACATCAGCATCATCATCATATCATCCTCATAGGTAGTCAACGCCTTAGAATCGCTTGACATCCCTTCCACTTTACTCATAGGTAGTCAGCGCCTTAGAATAGCTCGACACAACTTGCTAGATTTCAAATGGCATACGAGGTCTTTTAGGATCCAGAATTTTGGGGTATCACTCAAGCGTCAACCAGTCTTTTCATCTTCATTACAAAGCCTAGTTGACGGGGGGCAATCTGTTATACCCAAAATTTCAACCCCCCCGGAGGGAAGTCTCTACTAATAGGCTAGTAGCAAGGGTTCCCAGTTCGAATCGGCACGTTTCAGAGTACTAGGGACAGCTTAGTCGTCTCCAAGGGCATTTTCGTAATTTTTTTAGGCTCCTAAGCCCCCTATAGGCTTTCTCTCTCCTCCAAATAAGGGTCAAATAAATTCAAAATTCTTTGAATTTTAACCCATGATAAAGGATGACATTTGAAGCATAATGGCGTTGGAATTTTGATTTTTCGAATTTCCAATAATTTTCTAGCAATTTCTGATTGAATCTGACGGGAAATTGAATTTAAAAATATCCCAATATCCAAAAATTCGATTCCACTTTAGAAAAATCAGAAATATCATCCTTTACCCATGTGTAAAATTTTATAGTCAAATTCCTTTTGGAAGCCCTTGAGCTAAAACGTCGGTAAATCTCAGTTTTTACCGGATTTTTCTATCTTTAAGGAAGCCTATATAAGGAACCTTACCCCATGATCAAATCAGAACTTCAAGAACCCCAACAACCAGAAAACCTAGCCGTCTCATTCTCCTCACGTTTTTACACATCCAAGCACCAAAATCACGTCAAAAATCTCTCGAAATCACCACTTAAACACACTTTTCAACTCCTAACACATCAACAATCATCAAACATCAACCAAACCACCTCCAAAACGTGAAGAACATCATCAACAATCAACAACCAGAAGCCCGGGTCGAACTCAATCCGGAACCGGCATCATCGGAGCCTCCGAAGAATCCCAACGTGAAGAATCATCTTGAATTCGAAGGTAAAACAGGTTACAATCCAACTTTTCTGATTCCCCACGGCCTTGTTAACTCTCTGTCAAATTTTGGGTTTAAACTAACCTTTTTACGCTTCTGTACTGTTGTTTGATTAAGCCTCTGTCAGATAACTTGTTTGCTAAGTTTCGTGCTTAATTCGAATTCAAATTGAAAACTTTCAATCACTAACGTCTTGTACATCTTTCAGGCTACACACCCATAAAATTTGAGCTCAAAACACCCTCGGGAACCTTCTGAAAACCCCTGTCCGTGGGTGGTCCGTGACCTCGGACCTATGGTCCGGGACCTCGGACGCGTTGTCCGAGACCACGGACACCCACGGACGGCGGCGGGATTTTAAAAATTCAAAATTTAGGTTTTTCTAATGATGTCCGGGCCCACGGACAGCCTGTCCGTGGCCCCGGACTTTGCAAATTTTCGTTTTCCTTTAATTTCGACTTTTCTGTATATTTAGGTTAACTGGGGTCCGTGGTCTCGGACGTTTGGTCCGTGGTTACGGACGTAAGCAAAATTTGACCTAATTCTGCCTCCGAAACCCTAGTTTAGGTAGCTTTTAATTTCACTTTATTTCTCTGTCAAAAAATGCTAAAAACAAAAAAAAAACAGAAGCTCGCGCACTTAGGTTAAATCGACTCGTAATAAGCCGTAAATAAACTAAGTAGAGGAAAAACGACCTAGGAAGGGTAATGAAAGTAATTGAACCCTAATTAAGTCGAATATCAAGCCCCCGAACCCGAACTCTCCTTTCCTAATTTGATCTAGGTTAAAATTAGGTGGCGACTCATAATAGGTTCCAGTGAGCTAGCTTAGGTTTTAATAATTATTGTTATATGACATAGTTATTAATCTTAGGCTATAAGTGGACCTAAAACCCGACTAGATCCTAATCAGCCTTAATCAACATAGGATAGGGTTTAAAATCGAGGCTCACACTCGGCAAGTGCAGTAATAACGAGACCGTTAAGAGGAATCTTAACAAGTGACAAGTACTTAGCAAGTACCAAAGTGACAAGATAGAAGCCAATATACCACCACAAACCCTAAGAATTCTGAAACGAAACCTTGGAAAGGCCTAAAAGCCTGACCACTGTATAAAGAACATACCAGTCTGCAAGAAGTCAGACTTAGTAAGAAGCAACCGGCATTGAAATGCCGTGGAGATTTTATTTTCAACTCAAATTTTTCTTTCAAACAGAGAATTTTCGAAAAAAAACCCCTAATTTTTAAAACCAAAACCAGAGAACCACGCTAAGTTATCATATAATGATATAAGAGGAGTTGGCAACAGAATACTTCACTTAGGCGTGACCGACACTACAAGTGTACACAAACGAGACATGGAACGACCGCACTCCGAAGGAGCTTGCGGGCCTGACAGACCAATTATGAGTTAGTCGGGCAAGTGGCAACGTATCAATAAGATACTCCATGTATGTATAAAAGTAGAGTACGGAACACGGGAAGTAGCCACTCCATACTACGGACGAAAGAGCCAATCCAAACCAAGACAGTGGGATATCTCGAAGGATCGAAGAACACAAAGAAGTTTACGAAGCTAAAGAGTCTAGAAACCAGTAAGGTAACGAACCTAAGGACATAGCGTGGAGAAGTGCTAGAAGCACAGAGTATTAGTTATAGACATTGGATATGCCTTAGGAAATACATAATGACTGGAATGAATACCCAGTATAAACAATACGGCAAATGCCTAGAATGAACATATTCATGTTCGATAAACAGGATATAATTCCCAAAGTATACTTCACTAAAGAGAATGACGACCTGACCAGGATCATAAAGGAGAAAGAACCAATGATCTACCCAATAACGGGAGATGTTACAACCCAAAGGGGATATTTCAAAATATACACAACCGCAAGGCGGAGTAAGAATCTGAACATACACATGAGTTCAAGCCAGATGTAATGGCACGACTCATTAACACCCCGGAGCAATCCGTGAAGGGTACCGAAGTCAACAGTAGTTGAACGAGATATCGTGTGAGAATACAAGTGTTTAAGCAAACACTCGGGTAGAACCCGAAGGGATCCCTCGTAACACGGGATACCCTAAATTGCCAGAGGGCATGAATTAATATTAAAATACAAAGGGCCTTCCATGTCCGGAAGTGTGATGAGACAACCATATCAAAGAGCCCAGAAATACCTCCTAACCATTTAATGGCATACGGAGAAGAAGAAACCTATATAAACAGCCGCATGGAGCATGACTCGAGGCAAGGTGGCTTGTAAGCCGATAGAACCAACTACAATTCGTAGATCCAAACATTGTAAAACATATGCATAAAGGCATAAGAGTTACTGTGGAGCACGAACCACTACCTTATAGTGGGGACACCACTTGTTATTGTGGAGCCTACGGAGCGGTAATTGCGTGAATCCTCCAGAGAAAGGCTACCGCCTATGTATGTAATGTGAAACCATTAAAGCGGTGTAATAAAACCTGAGCATGTGTATATTGCCAAGGAGTATTTGAAATCAAATAGTCTGTAGAAAGGCTTTGATAGCAGTGGAAACAAACCGAGAGAATAATCGGATTAGCAGTAAACACTGTATGTGTGCAGTATGAATTGCAGAGTAAACGATGCGCAGTAAGCGTAAAGAGTATGGAGTAATATATTTTATTGAGCCAAATGAATGGCAAGCCATAGTATAAATAGCGGGAGTACATGAGCGGAAGCTAAAGTAGTAGCGGATGCCATATAAGAGAATGTAGTAATGAGTAGAACATGATACACAGTAACAGATACTGATACGAACTGTTGAGAAAATGTGGTAAAGGGGACATAATCATTCCTATCCCATGAGAGATTTACTGTCAAGGGTTTACGCTTCTGCACTCTATATGACTGAGTGTTTTGGTATTGCACTTGTGCGGTAATGATCAAGTGGGAGAGCCAGGAATTGAGAAATGTCAACGAAGCCTGTTGAGTGAGAATCTAGAGAGATAACCGTGCGGCCATTGGCTAAAGATGCACAAAGAATGTGGGCAGTAACCCACAGGGCCCAGAATCGATGTGTAGAAAAAGGCAAAGTAGTATGTATGAGGAATTCTTGTACAGAAATAAATAAACAAACATGATTCAGAAGTCATTATCAAATGAGGAAGCACTACATGCTAAGTAGCAGCTTGACCTCAACCGACAATAAGTCGGGAAAAATATGTGAATAATCACAAAGGTATACAGTGTTATATGAAATAGATTTCCAGAAAATTGGAGAGAAAATCTATAACCCATCGAATTCGCATACGGTAAGAGATACCTAGCGACGATTGAAAACCTTTATTTCCAAGACAAAAAGGGATAAAAGGGAGTGGATTTATACATTGAGAATACCTAAGAGCGAGTTAAGCTCTAGTTATCAGGTCACGTAGCTGAAACTAGTGGGCCGTAATTCAAGGTTGAGTATACCTGGCAAACATGAGTAGATGGCTCATCATAAACGCCTTGAAGCCTTAGAGGCTAAAACCGAACCCGGTTGTGAGTTAATTAACCACATTGAAGTTAAAACACTTCATGATACTCGGATTAGTGAACCAATGTTCAGTGATAACATATGGTTGGTTACGCGGGCGTAACCCCTTTTAAGGGGGGTAGGGCGAGAAACCGCTTAGAGTATGTTTTACGTGTTGGTGCGTAAACTACTATGTGCATGGCACAAAGAAAAATCGTTTTGATGTTTGGACCTCATGTTACATAAACATGTGTACCCACTCATTGTGTAAGTATAAGTATTATGCATGAGAGATGCAAGTAACGAGTAAGTATTGTGCATGAGAGATGCAAGTAATGAGTATGTAATATTTATGAAAAGAGGAGTAGAGAGACTCCTAGGGAATGAGAATCCCTTTAGTATTTGTCTATTGAGATTAGACATGAGATGTTATGAGTATGAATCGGTATGGAACCGGTGTATAACCTAGTAGGAAGTGAGTTTCCCCTAGGTAATTTTATTTGAGAATGATTGATGGAGTGAGTTCCATCCTTTGGAGTTGTATGTTGTATGTTTTACGTTGAGTAATAATTTGACTAATGAGGCCACAAGTATGGAATGCCTAGGCAAGGTAAGTGAAACAAATAGAGGATAATGGATGACTTAAGTTCCATGATAAAGATAAATTGAAACGGATTGTTTTATGAATAGGACTAGTAAGAGTAAAAGATAGAAAACGAAAATGTTTGACTATTTGTTTGTTTGAAACTGACGTGGGAGGTGAAACTTGGTCTGCTAGCGATCAAGGGAAGCCAAACACAAATTGGGGTGGAAGGATAGTTCAACACTGATGCTGATCACATCAGGGTTGGATGATTCCTGAAGCTCCCTATAAGTGGTCACAAGTAATCATGCTAAGAAAAGATACAGCTACCATAAATTTGATTTGGAGTTGTGTGATGTCTTAAAAAGAATTTTCAAACAGATTTTGAAAAGGAATTTTCTTCAAGTATGAAGATGGAAACGAAAACTGGTTTTGAAACCGCTATCACCCGCCGATGGCTGTGGCCTTAAGTCTTCATGACCGGTAGAACGGTGGGCGTGTACTGGTTTTGAAACCATTGCACCGTACGTGCGGCGGTCCTAAGTGACCGGTTGGGGCGGTGTCAGTGTGTGATTTTTCCAAAGGCAGCGGGACGGGGAGAGTACCCTGAGATGTTCCTGTGTTGAGTGAGTCAACCAGAGTGCCTGAGGATATGTATATGTGTAATGTTTTGATCAGAACCAAAGGGACCATGGGCCAGAGAAAGTAAGTGCCCATTTTTCATGAAACGGCCGTGAACCAGAAAGAGTAAGTGTTCAACGTGACCGGTACCTGAGGGATCAGTAGTATAATACTCAATATGGATTCGAGGACTGTAGAGCCTTCTTGTCTTCGGACCGATTCCATGGAGAGAATACAAAAAGTATTTTTGATTGCAATACATGTTGTGATATATGTGTGGTATCTGTAGTGTGAAATGAGACGGACTTGTGGAGTCTGTAAGGTTATACATGTATTATAACCTCGGTATAGAATGCCATGAGACCAACCATATTAGATTCGCCAACTTTGAGGACAAAGTTCCTTAAGGGGGGTAGATTTTAATACCCCGGACCTAATAATGGTGATTTAATTACTCTAATAAATTATTAAGGGCCTAATTGTGCCTAGAGAGTATGGGTAAAAAGAATAAAACCAAAAGAAAAGAGAAAACGCTTGAAAAGCGAAAAACGCTAAAATGCGCATTAAATGAAAATAAGAGATATATGATCTCGTAAGGGTCCGAGATGGATTCCTAAGGCTTAGTTAGGCCTAATTAGTATACGGGAATGATTCCCGAAGAAAACGGATCCAAATAATGGATTAAAACGCTAACGGAGTTTTAAAGCGCGTTTTTCGAGAAAACCCGAAAACGTGACTTTAAGTGGTCAAACGGACCCGTAAAAATTATAGTTGATTAAATAACTATAAATAAGTATTAATGGAAGCTTAGTAACCATTAAAATTAATTAAACGAGAAAATTCCGGAAAACAGACCCGGTAAGTGAATAGTGACGAAACCGGGGGACGAAACGCGTTTAATTCGAAAAGACAAAAAACGACCCGGACTACTAATTCATGTGGGCCGGTTTTAATTAATATCTGTACACTCATTAATAGCTTGTAGCTATTTGGTAATAGGATGACAAAGAAATAAGTAAAGTAAAAAAGAGGGAATAGTATAAAGCAACTTAAACACTCTCTCACCTCTTCTTTTTCCTCACTCACGATTTCCCCTCCCTCCAAACTGAGCTCCTCCTTCCTTGCCTCTGTAAATGGCGATTTCAAAGAGCAAGCAACAGCCCATCTTCTTCCTCCTCTCACTTGCTCGTTTCTTCACCGAATCACACAAAAATTATACCGTTAGACTCGTATCGGAGAGGGCTACGTTTTCCACCCCTCAAAACCTTGATTCCTCCACCTTCACTTCCATGGGTGTTGGGCCTTTTGAAGCTTAAAAGGGTGCTTTTAACTCTCATTCACCTCCTTGATGCCTCAAGGTAATTATAAGCTAGAGTTTTGCTCATTTCTAGCTTGTTCTTGTAGTTTTGGAAAAATTCCTCCACGTTGAATATGTTCCCCATTTCAGCCGTGAGCTCCTTGCTCTTGTGGAAGCTTGGGAACTCCACCAATTGATTGCCAAGCCATCCTTTTGAGTACTCCAAGGTAATATCTAAGCTAGAGCCTAAAAACTAGTTCTTGAAATACTTTTTGGTGTGGGAAAAATGAAATTAGTAAGCTTGATATGTGTGTGTGGGGATGTGATTGTAGATGGCAATCTAGACCCCTTGTGTAGTGTGGAAACAAGAAGAGAAAGATGGAGAAAAAGGAAGAGGAAGAAGGGAAAGAAAAAACAGAAACAAACAAGGTAAAAAGCTTACCTTGAGTTAGTTTTTATTTGACTTGTAAAACAGATTTTAGAGTTGGATTGATGCTCTTGAATTGGTGTAGTCTTGGTACTACAATATTGAGTGGGAATGAGAATGTTTTTAATGTGGTTTATGTGTGCAAATAAATCTAGAAACTAAGCTAGTGTACATATGTGAGCAAATGGGGATCAAAAGTGTTGTAGTTGTTGGTGCCTCATTAAACAGGGATGAAGAAGTGTTTGTGTGCATATATGGTGTGGTGTGAATGCATAGAAAGTAGGCAAGTGCTGTCAAAATTTCCTAGGGATGTATGGACTTGAGTGTTCTATTCAAAGGAAGAAATTAGGTGTGTTTAAGAGGTTTAAGTGAGTGGTTAATGGTTTGGAAAACCAAACTTTGAAGGAGAGTGTGTTAGGAGTAAAAATAATGCCATGTGAATGCTTGGAATGGCATCAGTAAGTGAGGTTAGAATGGTTTAAAGAAGAAACCAAATCTATTACAAGTCTAGTAGAAAACAAGAGAAAAACTAGTTATGGAATATAAGTGATTTTGAGTAAGAATTTGGGTAAGGGTTTAACCCATGATTTGAAGAGTTTTAGAGCATGTTTTAAGGTGATTAATCATGTAGGAATCTTGTGGAAAGATTAGAGGAAGATTGGGTGTGGAGTAAGGATTGAAATGGGGTTGAAAAATAATGTGAGTTGCAGGTTTTGGCAGGGTCCGGGACCTAGTCCATGGACAAGGACCCGGACCACCCCCTATTTTTATGTCGAGACTGCACAACCATGCTGGTCCGGGACTTGGGATAGGGACAAGGTCCCGGACCATATGTTAAAAATCGCCGAGAGTTAAGTTTGCAATAGGTCCGGGACTTGGGGTAAGGACAAGGTCCCGGACCACCCCCAGAAACCAACAGAGAGCATTTTTAAGGTTGGAAATGATGGGGGTTTAAATGTTAATGATGTTATAAGATGTTAAGGCCTTGTTTGGTGACATTTTAAGGCCCTAGGAAGTGTAAGAAAGTGTTAGAAGTGTTTGAGAAGTGAGAACTCAAATTAACAAGAGTGAAACCAAGATAACGAGATAACGGGGTAATACGGGAATAACATTTAATTATGTTCCGTATGAGCTTAGTGTGGAGGGTGATTTTTCGGTATGAGGGGGGGGGGCTATCTAAATATGGTCTAACCGAGAAGTCTAGATCCTAGAAATTTGCCATTCTGTGGAGGGTGAAAACCCGTTATCTTGGCAGCCCTCAAATACCTTTATCGTCCGTCTTTCCAGAAAGCATAAGGAGAATGCTAGTGAGCACTACACCCGCTCTCAATGGGCTCCACGCGGACTTATGCCTCTATAAGGCGGAATTGACTAGAGTCGCCACCTAGTTTGACCTAAGGAACTAGGAAGGGAGGAGAAGGGTTCTAAAAACCGTTAATTGACTCTGATGATTTATTGCCTATGGATAGGACTTATCTGATCAAGCCAGAGATTCTTTGGTGGGTTCGCACTGGGTTACACCCCTTAGAAGTGGCAACGACCACGACTTCGGATTGGTGCCCGAGGAAACCTCGGTCTCCAATTGTCGGGATTGCCTTCTTTCAAAACCTTTTTAAAGAGATTCATTTAAAAGCCAAGGATATGATTAGGAGAGGAGTAAGGAAAGGATGAGTTCGAAGAGTTAAGAATAGGCTGGTCTTGGAGTTGGTTTGGTTGGAGTATGAGAGGTTTTAATTGTTCTGAGAGATTTGAGATTGTTTCGGGCCTTCACGGAATCAAGAGGATGATGGGAGTTTTGGGGAGTAAAAGGACATTTCGGTCATTTTTGGTGGAGTCAAGGGGTAGTTGGATCGTTTGGCTGATTTGAGGAGTTTTGTTGTGTTTGGATTTTGAAATGGTCGGGTTCTTGAGGTGTTTTGGGAAATCGAATGGGTTGAAGAGGAATTCGGGTTTTGAGGATGATTGAGTATGGAAGAGGATATTTGGTTTACAAGTATTCGGGTTTGAAGATGTTTCAGGTTTCTGGGAGTTTTCAAGAATTGGAAGTTCTATGTGACTTAGAGTTGGTTCAGAGGAGGGTTGAGAAGTGTTTATGGGTCCTAAAGCTCTAATGGAGATGTTGGATTGGGGTATTCAGAATTGTCTCTCTTAAAGTTTTTAAAACCAGAAAAAACATTTTTCGTTGTAAAAGGGCGGATAATCCCGAGGGATTACCCTATGTACCCCCCGAACACGACACTTAACTAATAATAAGTGCCGAGGCTCGAAAGATGGGGCAATGAATTTATGTCGAAAAATAGGATTCAGAGAGAAACACCATGAATGAGATGTTCTCGATCGAACCCTAATAACGTCTCTAACTCCCGGGTTTTAAAATGTTAAAAACCGAAAACATTGAAATCGAGTGGAAGGGAGTTAGATGATTCTAAAATCCCGGCTGCAACTAGGAAGGTCGTTACTTCCCTAGCACCCCGCCTTGTAAAAATCTAGGCTGCAATTAGGGGAGGTTTGTCACCCTAATGCCCCGCCTAAAGAGATCCAGACTGTGACAAGGGAAGGTTATAACCCCAGTGCCCCGCCTCGGATTTTTATTTTGGGAAGGAAGGCAAGTGATGTTCTAACCATGAAGGAAATGCTTTGAAGGGGTTAGACATTTCTTGCTCCCCGAAAACAAATTATTTGGATTTGAAAACTAAGTTAGAAAACTTTGAAAGTTGTTCGGAATTCTCGACGAAGAAACACCGATTTTGAGAAATGCTTTTAGGAGAAAACTTTCTGTATATGTGAGAAGAACTTTCTGCAATAGAGAAGAGTTTTCTGTGATGTGAGAAGAGTTTTTCCTTTTTAAATTCCACAAAATGGTTTCTTTGAAAACTTGATGAGACTTGAATAAAATGATGGTTTTGAAATTCTTTTTGGGTTTTTAGATTTTGAAAGGAAATTACAAGTGAAATTGGATTGAAAGGAATCGGGTTTGGAAAAGGTGCTGGAGTTGACTTGACTTGGCTTGATTTGTATTGGAAGACGAGTCAGATCAACGTTCGGGTTTGACTTGATTTGGTTTTCTGGTCAAGGTCAAAGCTTGGTCAAGATCAAAGCTTGGTTGGTCAAAGTTGGACCGAATCAAAGTTGGGTCAAGGTCAAAGTTGGACCGAATGGGCTTGATGGGCCAAGTGGGCTTGGGCCACGAGTCTTATGGGCT
The DNA here is from genome assembly GCA_023374045.1 of Limonium bicolor. Classification (NCBI taxonomy): domain Eukaryota; kingdom Viridiplantae; phylum Streptophyta; class Magnoliopsida; order Caryophyllales; family Plumbaginaceae; genus Limonium; species Limonium bicolor. The sequence continues at coordinate 304,958,885 of CM041780.1, forward strand.
TGGGCCTCGAAGTGGGCTTGGACCACGAGTCTTATGGGCTTGGGCCTCGAAGTGGGCTTGGACCACGAGTCTTATGGGCTTGGGCCTCGAAGTGGGCTTGGACTGTGGGCCGAGTGTGGTTTGGGCCAAGGGAATTGGGCTTGGATTGTGGGCCGAGTTTAGTTTGGGCCAAGGGTATTGGGCTTGGATTGTGGGCCGAGTGTGGTTTGGGCCGAGATTGGGTTTGGTTTGTGGGCCGAGGGTGTTGGGCCGAGTTTGTTGGGCTTGGATTGTGGGCCGAGTTTGGTTTGGGCCAAGGGTATTGGGCTTTGGGTGGTGGGCTTCTTGAGCTTCAGTTTGAGCCTTGGGCTTTATTTTGGGCCTTGGGTTTCGGTTTGGGCC
>CM041780.1:305624496-305655857 GCA_023374045.1 Limonium bicolor
ACCACCATTCTCTTTGTCTTGCCAAGCTCTTCATTCCTATCTTCTCAAAATTCCAAGACCTCCATTTCGGTGCCAAGAGGAATCTCCATGGGAGGAGCTTCAGCCCATCTTTTTACATATTATTGTTCTCCTTTGCTTCTAGGTAAGGAAACTCAAAGAAAAATAACATTTCCTTCATGTTTGTATGTTGTCCGAAAAACACAATTAATGGTGCCCTTTACCTTGCTTGTTTAAGCTTCATTTGAATCTTCCAAGGGCTTGGTGGAGTCCTCTCTTGCTACACATCCAAACTCTCTTTCATATCCAAGGTAAAACAATCATCTAAATGTTCTAAGCTAATCTATGTATCTAGGGTTTACAATGAGATGAAGCATTAAGCTTGTATACTCATAACATTATTTGTATATTGTTTAGAAGTTGACAAGAAATCAAACACCCTTACCGATTTTTAAACAAGGAAACAAGAAAGAAGTTGTGAGGAAAAGAGGTAAATGTGCTAACCTAATGTAGTTTAAAGTCTTAGGAGAAATGAGCTTATATTGCATATTAAAATGATCTAAGGAGCCAATTGTAAATGACTTAGAAAAATGCTCTCAAGGGCTTAGTAAAAGGCATATGTATTGTTGGGTGTATTTGCAGGTCAAAGGCAAATATAATGTGGGAAATTCAGTGTTTATGATTTATGCATCTTAAGGGCCTAAGAGCCATGCTATTTAAGGGCCTAAGTGCCAAGCAATTTAAATTATGCACTATATTGTGATGCAGTGCTAAATGAGTGAAGTTTTGTGTACAAGAATGTTCTTGATGGATTTTAGTGTTCTTGATTGTTTAATGGTGAAAACAATGTGTTTTGGCTTAGCAATGTTCTAGGAGAGTTCATGTCAAAATTTAGGTAATGTACAAGAGGTTCTAAGTGTTTAGGTGTTTTACTAGAGGAGAAGTAATGTCTTAAGTATTCTTAGGTGTTCTAGGAGACAAAAAAAGGACTTAGACATCAACTAGAAGTTTTGGTTAGGAAGGAAAGATGCTTGGGAGATGATGTTGTAGTGGTAAGAAAACATTTGGGAATAGTGGAAGTTATAGGTATGAAACACCACATAGAAACTTAGTGAAAAACATTACAAGTGTAAACCTTTTTATAAGAATTTGTGTAATGCTTGAGGGGATTTTGATGAATGATTTAAGGAGTTTAATGGAGGTCTTAAGGTGTGTTTGAGGTGCTCAAATAAGGTTAGAACATACAAGGATATATGAGGTGAAGTTTGGAGTTAAATGAGCAATTAAAAACAAGGGTCTGGAGCAGACCGACCTTGGGGACCGGACCTGCAAGGTCGGTCGAGCCCAGTTTACCCTGCGAGAAATGGTCTCTGGAATGGACCGACCTTGGGGACCGGACTTGCAAGGTCGGTCGGGCATGGATTTTAGTACGGATTGAGTCTCTGGAATAGACCGACCTTGGGACCGGACTTACAAGTTCGGTCATGCCTAAATTTTTGTACGTAAGTGAGTCTCGGGAATCGACCAATCTTGTGACCGGACTTGCCAACATCGGTCGGGCCTGAATTTTCAAAGGGAAAAAACTCTCGGGAATAGACCGAGCTTGTGACCGAACTTGCAAGGTCGGTCAGAGTAGAATTTTTGACGGTAATATGTTCTGGAATGGACCGACCTTGTGTAAGGTCGGTCGGTAAGGTCGGTCGGACCAAAACTTCTAAAAAAAAAACAAACAAAGTGTGGCATAAGTAGTTAACCCTAGGGGGTATAATGTAGGTAATCAAGGATAAGTTTGGACATTAAAACATGTCATATAACCATGTTAAGCACTTAGTAAATTTGAAGTTAAGTAAGTTAATTAACCGACATTCTTAAATCATGTATAGGAGTGACCTACGGTGGAAACCAACCGAAGCAAGGACCAAGGTATGGTTTTCTTGCAGTCTGTTGCCTACCGGTTTACACCGGCTTGTGTGTTGTTTGTTTTTCTGTGTGTTTATGACCTTGTAAGATTTAAGTCATGTAATGAGTTTACTGTTGTTAAATATTATTGTATTATTAGGTATGACTCTCTCTTCCCTTGTGTGTGTCTAACAAGACTTAACCAATTGTTTGTGGTTTGTTTATTGAGTTCAATGTTGAACTTCTAACAAGTGCTAACAGGGGAAGTGAGGAGTCCGGTCTGTTCCGGCCACGCGTATGAGTATGGGAGTCGATGTCATAACTGGTTCGATTCTCTTTGTATGTTATGGTTGTTTTCCAATTTGGTTTCCAACCTTCCCTTTAGCTTAACCAAGGCTATCTTACTGACTCACGTCGGGCCACAGGGGCATACTATGTTTTGTTCGGTGCGCTTGGATCACTATATCCGAGGCACCTTGTGTTAAGTTATCCGTTCAATCTAACAGGACGGTAACGAGTTATGTAACGAGCTTAGCATGGGTTTGGCCACATTCTCTAGGCTCTCCATGGAATCTAATTGTGTTGGTTCGTTTCCTAAAAGGATTCGTTCTTGTATGTTATGTGTGATGTTGTTATGCAATAATTTGATATGATATATATGTTGTATGTTTAAAATGAATGCCATGTCGTCATGACAATTAGTTGCGCGTATCCCGGTAGCCGATGGGCTGCGCGTTAACCATACCAGCCAAGGGTTGCTGACCCCCTCGGGGGCTCCTGAAATACCCCAAACCTTGGCATGTGGGTTAAACACTAAAACATGATATATTAAGACTAAAAAGAGTCTTAGAAACCTTAGTAAACAAATTTAAACAAAAGGAAACACAAATGTGCTTTAAAGTCAATAAGAGCCAAAGTGTGCTCTAAGCTTGGGATAAACTTGAGTAAGACCCAATGAGCTTACCAAGACCTCATTTATATACTAATGAACATATTAAACCAATTACCAAAGAAAACCAAGCTTGAAAACAAGTTAAAACACAAAATGTGCTTTAAGAAGTCTTAAAGCACATTTTCGAAAAATTGTCTTGTAAATGAGTTTTGAGTGGCTAAATGTCCATCATTACTCTTAAATATATATGTGTACTATATAGTATCACATTTGGGTGGCTATATTAATGGGAAATCAAAATTTCACTTCTAAGTGCCTTGCTTAGGTGAATAGTAACTTTTACAAGCTAGTTTATAACATATGTTATGTTAAGTAATTAAATTGACCAACAAAGACTATATTACCCTCATTATACTTAGGGGGCCGGTTTTCTAAGGCTTGGTGACTCACCACCCTCTTGTTATTTTGTTAAGTAAATAATGATGACTAATGAAAGTACTATTTGCTTTAAAACTACAAATATCTCCTAAAGTAAAACCAATCTTCATTCTCTCATTTCTTTTCCTTGCTCACACGGTTTCCCACCTCTCTTCTTCCTTTCTTCTTTGTTCTCTCACGATAATACCATCACCACCATTAGAACTCCACCTTTGACCACTTGCTAAATCAAGCTCACTTGTCCAAATCAAAAACAAACACCACCAATCTCTTCCTCTCATCAAGCTCTTCATTCCTATCTTCTCAAAACTCCAAGCTCCATTTCGGTGCCAAGGTGTTCCACCATTGAAGGAGCTTGAGCTTGTTTGACTACATATTATTACTCTCCTTGGATTCTAGGTAAGGAATCTCAAATAAAAACTTCCTTTCCTCCTTGTTTTTGTCTTGTCCGAAAATACACATTGATATAGCTCATTGTGTGACTTTGTTCTAGCTTCATTTCAACTCTTCATGGACTAGGTGGAGTCCTCTCTTGTTAGATATTCAAATCTCTTCAAAGAACAAGGTAAAATAACTACATTAATGTTTTTGAAACAATGTCAAATTAGGGTTTACAATGAGATGAAGCTCAAAGCTTGAATACTCATTATGGTTTTTATATTGTCTAGAACTTGACAAGGAACCAAAATACCATACGGTTTTGTAAGGAATCAGGAAGGAAGTGTTTTGGGAAAAAGAGGTAATCTACTAACTTAAATGTTGTTTAATGCCTTAGGAGAATGAGCTTATAAATGCTTATTAAAACTACCTAAAGAGCAAATGGTGAATGACTTAGTAAAGTGTTCTCAAGAGACTAGTAAAGGGCATATGTGTTTGAGTGTATTTGCAGGTTAAAGACATATATATTGTGGAAATTCAGTGTTTATGATTTAAGCACTTTAAGGGCCTAAGAGCCATGCATTTTAAGGGCCTAAGTGCCATGCAATCTAAATTGTGCACTATATTGTAATGTGGTGTAAATTTGGTGAAATTGTGTATGAGAGTGTTCTTGGTGATTTTAGATGTTCTTGTGTGTTTAAAGGAGAAGGCAAAGTGTTTTGGCTTAGTAATGTTCTAGGAGAACCCATGTCAAAATTTAGGTAAGAAGCAAGAAGTTTTAAGTGTTTACATGAGGATTGGTGAGTTAGAAAATGTAGGAAATGAATAAGGAGTTCATGATGTTTTAAAGGAATTTTGATGAACTAGGAAGTACTCTAGAATGTAATAAGGACTTAGGCATGATCTTGAGATTTAGTAGGTACCAAAGTCACTTTGGGACTTAGGTAAATACCTAGGCAAACTTTGGTAAAATAAGGAGAAGTGTACACTAGGAAAAGAGTTTCAAGAAGGAGATAAGGAATTAGTGGTGAGAGATGATGCTTTGGAGATGATGTTAAGTTAAGGAGAAAGCATTTTGGGATAGTAGTTATCATAGGTATGAAACACCACTTGGAAAACTAGGAGAAAATGTTGTAAGTGTTAGGAATTTTGTGAAGGAATAAGTGAAGGCTTAAGGAATTAGAAAATGAGTTTTATTAGTGTTTAAGGGTGTCCTAAGTTGTGTTTAAAGTGCCCAAATGAGGTTAGGGAGTACTAGGTTATATGGGGTGAAGTTTGGAGTTGAATGTAAAAAGGAAAACATAAATTTGGGGCCGACCGGACTTGCGACCGGACTTGCAAGCTCGGTCGGGACCTGTTTACCCTGCGAGAATTTTTCTGGAATGGACCGGGCTTAGGACCGGACATGGACAAGTCCGGTCGGGCTAAATTTACAAAGAGAATAAACTCTCTGGAATGGACCGGACATAGGACCGACTTACAAGTCCGGTCGGAGTAGAAAATTTCGTACGGATTGAGTTACTGGAATCGACCGGACATGGGACCGGACTTGACAAGTCCGGTCGGGCTGAATTTCCGAAGGGGAGAAACTCTCTGGAATCGACCGGACATGGACAAGTCCGGTCGGCAAGTCCGGTCGGGCCTAAACATGTAAAAAAAAAAAAACAGAAAAGAATGTGACTTATGTAGTTAACCCTAGGGTGTATAATGAAGGTAACCTAGGGTGAGGTAGACATTAAAACATGTCATACAATCATGTTGAATACTTAGTAAGTGTGAAGTTAAATACATAATTAACCGACATTACTAATGTGTATAGGATTCTCTCAAGGTGGGAACGAAACAAGGCAAGGACCAAGGTATGGTTTTCTTGCAGTCTGTTGCCTAACGGTTTACACCGGCTTGGGTGTTATTTGTTTTCTGGGTGTTTACGACCTTATAAGATTAAGGCATGAAAAGAGTTTACAGTTGTTATATATTATGGTGTTGTGTTATTATGACTCCTTTCCCTTGGTGTGTCTAACAAGACCTAAATGTTGCTTGTATGTGACTTAACAAATGTTGTGTGTTCATTAACAAGTGCTAACCGGGGAGTGAGGAGTCCGGTTGTTCCGGCCACGCGTGTGATGGATGGGGGTCGATATCATATCCGGTTCGACTCTCTTGGTGTATGTATAGGTGGTATTCCAATTTGGTTTCTACCTTCCCTTACTTATCCAAAGCTAGTTACTGACTCACGTCGGGCCATAGGGGCATACGTATGTTATTTCGGAGTGCTCGGGATTACTATATCCGACACACCTTTGGTATAAGTTAACCGTTCTATATAACCGGACGGTAACGAGGATGGTAACGAGCTTAACATGGGGTTGGTAAAAACCCCTAGGCTCTCATGGTATACTAACTATGGCGGAAGGTTCCTTGTGAGACCAAGTTTATGGTGTTATGTATTGATGTTGTGATGCTATGCAATTTCCCTTGCTATGCTATGGTATATATGTATATATATGTTGGTTGTTCTAAAATGAATGCCATGTTATTATGACAATTGGTTGCGCGTATCCCGTTAGTCGATGGGCTGCGCGTTAGCCATACCAGCAAAGGTGCTGACCCCCTCGGGGGCCCCATATTTTTATTGCAGGATGAGGATCGAAGAGGCAGAGTGGCTCTAGGTCCTAGTGTAGATATACTTTTGGATAAGTAGGTTGTTGAGCCCGGGATGCGCCTGTGCTCCCGAGGCGTACATTTGATACCTTGTTATACAGTTATGATGATTATGGTTTGGAGATGATTGTAAATTAAATACTCGGTATTGTCGGTTATGTTTATATATGGATGTTAGTTACTATGCTCGGGAGTCTGATCATCAGACCGATACACTTGTATTTATTCTGCCTAGTTAACCACGTGGGTGGTTAACGGCGTTGTAACACCAAAGCGATAGTTATTATTTGGTTGGTTATTTCCGCTGCGACTTCGGTAGATGATAGGAGCGTTGTAGGGGTGTTACAAAAAGTGGTATCAGAGCGAAGTATCGCTCTGATGACTAGAATACCGAGCTTAGGAATATACCGAGTTAGGAAACCTAACTACAGTTACCTAAGTGAGCGGACTTGGAAGGTTAACCACTAACTAAGTGTGGAATTACCTGGTTGTCGGGAAGATGCTATAACCATTGGACCGATAAGTGTGCAAGCATAATGCTAATGAATATTCATATGAATTCAGATGTCAGGTAGACCGCGAGGTCGAGGCCGCGGACGCGGTACTGGAGATATGGGTGACCAGGGCGATGATACTACGGCCCGACTATGGCTGAGGCAGTTGCAGCCGCCGTAGCCCAGATGGTACCCCAGTTGGTTGCTGCTATACAGCAAGGGCAACAGCCCGGAGTTCAGCCACCGCCACCACCGCCACGAAGACCAATTGGGTCAAGGCGTTGGCTGATCTGAGACCGCCATCATTTCATGGGGAGACCGATCCCCGTAAGCTAGAGGCGTACATCTCCGAGTTGGAGACCGCCTACGAGACTTTGGCCGTACCTGCTGAGGCTAAGGTCCGACTTGCCGCCTACTACTTGAAGGGGTCGGCACAGAGTTGGTGGAAACTGGTGAGGGAGGACAGGATGACTGATCCTGAGTTTGGATGGAGGGAGTACACGGCTCTGCTGCGAGCCAAGTATTACCCGGTGCATGTGCAGGAGGCCAAGCGCCTCGAGTTGGATAGTCTGAAGCAGGGGATAGATAAGATCGGTTGATGACTACTACACCGCATTCACCGGCCTTATCCACTTGTTACCGACGACTTGGGTACTCGAACCGGGTGTTGGTGAACCGGTTCTACAATGGACTGAGCCACCGTCTCCGCTATGGGATGGGGCCAGCTGAGTATACCACCTTGCAGGTAATTAGAGTACCTTGTTGTGAATCCATTTATACCGTGAGTGAATGTTAATGTGAGTTGGTAAGTTGTTTTGCGGGGCGTGACTGACATCCTAAAATACAGGAGTGCTATCATGCCGCTGCAAAGGTTGAAATTACCGTCCGTCTGAGGGACGAGGAAAATGCGCACAAGCGCAAGGCCACCAACGAGGGCCAGAATCAGCAAGGGTATGGGGGAAGAAGAAACCCTACCCTCAGCCCCAGAAGGGCCAGTACCAGGGTGACAAGGGCCAAGCCCAGACCACCACAGCTGATGAGCCACTGAAGCTCACGTACGCGTATGCGGCGAAGCCTCTACGCTCCTACCCGCCTAAGGGTAATTACTTAACCATGTGTATCTAGTTGAGGTGTATGTTGTTGAGATGGGAAGTGAGTATTGATTGTGTGTTGTTATAGCAGCTAGCGCGGGTTCTGGACCGGAGCGCCACTTTTACTGTAAGTGGTGCAATGGAGACCACCCCGGCAAAGACTGCAAGGGGAATGATGAGGTGCCGCACTGCCAGAAGATGGGGCACCGTGAGTTTGAGTGTTGGACGAACCCCAACGGCAGAAACTAAGCCAAAGGGGCAGTGGAAGGGTAACACTACCACGACCACTGAAGGCCCGAAGGCGATTACTCAGCAGACTTCTGACAAGAAGTACACTGAATCCCAGAAGGGGAAGGCTACGGGGTCCGGCAAGGCCACCCTGAATGTGGTGGACCGGTCTGAGGCACCAGGATCCTCTTCGAGACCAGGTACCGCCTAAACTGATAAATGAAAAAGTGATTGCTTACCGCATTTCATGCATGAGTGTTAGCAAGTCTAAGGGTATAAACATATAAAGAGTTAGAACATAATGTGGAAAACACCTAAATTAGGCAATTTGAAACTTAGGAACCTTCAATATCTGCTATCCAATCCCACCCGCACCAAACCCTGAAGAAACCGCCATCAACATCACCGACTTTCCATTGGAGCAATGTCAGGTTATCCAGCCAGGTATGATACTCTTAAATGGATACCTGACACCGGAAGCACAAATCCACATCATCAGACGATGCGACGAACTTGGAGCAAAACCAGGAGGGTTCTACACACCCGAATACCCGAACGGAGCAAGGATGCAATTGAAGATGATGTGCATGGGTAAGGACTGGAACCCTTACACCAAGTCATATCAAGAAGTACGAGCTGAAGATGGAGCAACAGTAGCAAGTATACCAGAGGAGTTCCACGGTCGTTAACCACGCCGTGGGAATTGCTCAGCAAGTTGAACGGAATCAATTCCAAGTGTAAAACAGATTATGCATTGTAAACTTCTACCAGAAAGGTGGACGGTTGGTATGCACCAAGACAAGGACGAGTCACCCGAGTCTCTAAGTAAGGGAGTACCCGTGGTGTCTTGGTCCATTGGTGATACCGCTGTGTTTGTATATGGCGAGCAGAAGCGTGCTGATCTCGCAAAGAAGCTACTTCTGAAATCGGGGATGTATTAATCATGGGTGGGCAATCAAGGATGCTATACCATGGCATCAGAAAGATCAAACTGAATACCGCACCGTCGGCAGTGATCAATGCCACACACATGAAACCCGGACGTTTAATTTGACTTCAGGCAGTTTTGCCTTGTATAATGTGGTAAACCAGTATGTATTAAGGATATTGTAAGTAGAATCATGGCGACAGTATAAGCCAATGATGTTGTAAAAAGACTGTGTTAATGAATAAAGTGGAGTTGTTTGAATCATATCAACGTGTTGTTACCCAATACTTATTAGTTTGCCAATGAATTAGGCTGTGCACTCGGAACGGGAGGTATACTGAGTGTCTGCAATAAGGCAGAAGCCGGCAAGAGCGGCACAATCCTCACCGGTACCTTTCCAGTGAATGGCGTGGATGCATCGATTTGTTCGACTCTGGAGCCTCACACACATTCATTTCGCTATCATTTGCGAAGAGGCTGGGGTTAGATGGTGAAGAGATGCCAGACTTCGTGGTCACTCTCCCGTCGAAAGAGCAGATCAGATGTACCCGCTACTACCGAGATGCTGTTGTTCGAATCATGGATGAGGAGTTTCCGATCGACTTGATAGAGTTCGACGGACTAGGTTTTGATGTGATTGTCGGGATGAACTGGTTGGAGCGGTACAAGGGTAGAATCCTATGTGCCGAGCATCGACTGCTTCTTAGGAGTCCATCTGGGGTTACTATATCTACCGCCAGAGGCCCAGGGAGCCTTCGACACAGATCATCACCGCCATGGCCATGTATCGTGAGTTGCGACGGGGAAATGATGTATACCTCTGCTATGTCCAGGACATAGAGAGAGACCCTGAGTTTAGCCCAGATGTGCCGGTAGTGTCGGAGTTTCCTGATGTATTTCCTAAGGAACTGCCGGGCATGCCGCCAGCACGAGAGGTTGAGTTTGAGATTGATCTAGTTCCGGGCACCGGACCCATTGCGAAAGCACCTTACCGTATGGCTCCAGCAGATGACAGAGCTCAAGGAGCAGCTGCGAGACCTACTCGACAAGGGCTTTATCCGCCCTAGTGTGTCACCATGGGGAGCGCCGGTCCTCTTCGTGAAGAAGAAGGACGGTAGCCTCCGCCTATGTATTGATTATCGGGAGCTGAATGCTGTTACGGTGAAGAACCGTTACCCCTTACCACGCATCGACGATCTATTTGATCAGCTTAGGGGAGCATCAGTATTCTCCAAGATAGACCTACGTTCCGGATATCACCAGATTGCCATCCGTGACAGTGACATCGAAAAGACAGCTTCAGAACTAGGTATGGGCACTATGAGTTCACCGTTATGCCGTTTGGCTTATCAAATGCACCAGCAAAGTTCATGGACTTAATGAACCGTTTGTTCCAAGATCAGTTGGACAAATCAGTGGTAGTCTTCATCGATGACATACTTGTGTATTCGAAATCGAGAGGTGAGCATGAAAGCCACCTGAGAAATGTATTGCAAACATTGAGAAAGAATCAGCTGTATGCTAAATTTTCTAAGTGTGAATTTTGGTTGAACCAAGTATCATTCCTTGGACATGTGATCTCTGAGGCCGGGATCGCTGTTGATCCGGCAAAGATAGATGCAGTGCGCACCTGGCCTAGGCCGAAGACAGTTACCGACATCAGGAGCTTCCTCGGTCTGGCAGGTTACTATAGGAGATTTGTGAAGGACTTCTCCAGTGTCTCGAAGCCGATGACTTCCTTGATGAAAAAGGATGCACCATTCGAGTGGACAGTCGACTGTGAGAGAGCTTTCACGAGTCTCAAGGATGCTCTGACATCTGCACCGGTTCTGACACTACCAGACGGTCCAGATGGTTTTGAGGTCTATTGCGACGCATCAGGCAGGGGTATGGGTTGTGTGTTGATGCAACACGGGAAGGTCGTGGCTTACGCCTCCCGACAGCTGAAGAAGCATGAGGAGAACTACCCTACCCACGACTTAGAATTGGGGGCCATTGTCTTCGCACTGAAGATATGGCGACATCACTTGTATGGGGTAAGTGTGACGATTTATTCTGACCACAAGAGCTTGAAATACTTGTTCACTCAGAAAGAGTTGAACATGAGGCAGAGAAGGTGGGTTGAATTCTTGAATGATTATGACATCGATTTACAGTATAAGGAGGGTAAGGCAAATGTGGTAGCTGACGCATTGAGTCGCCGAGCACACTCTCTCCATTCGCTAGTCTCTCATACTGGCTTGGTTGAAGAGGTGCGGAGTGCTCAGATGACGGATCAGTATATGGTGGAAATTAGACAGAAGCTTATTGATGGCACATTCGAGGGTCAGAAGTATGACTTCAGACTCCACGATGATGACCTGATTAGGCTTAATGGCAGATTGTGTATACCGGAGTAGCGCTGAGCTGAAGGAGCGCATACTGAGTGAATCCCATTGTTCTACGACTCGATTCACCCCGGAGCTTCAAAGATGTATAAAGGTATGAAAAGATATTTCTGGTGGGCTGGAATGAAAAAGGATGTAATGACTATGTATTGAGGTGTCTCACTTGTCAGAAGGTCAAGTTTGAGCACCGACGGCCTGGTGGTATGGTGCAGCCAATGCCAGTGCCGGAGTGGAAGTTCCATGACATATCTATGGACTTCGTGGTAGGGCTTCCGCCTACAAGGGGAGGTCTAAATATGATTTGGGTGGTAGTTGACCGACTGACCAAGGTGTCTCGATTCATTCCGATGAAGGACACCTGGAAAGTGGCAAATTGGCAGAATTATTCGATAAAGAGATTGTTAGACATCATGGTGTCCAAAGACGATAGTATCTGACAGAGATACCAGATTCTTTCCAGATATTGGAAGTCTACACGAGAGGCACTTGGTACTGAACTGAAATTGAGCACGGCGTTTCACCCACAGACCGATGGTCAGAGTGAGCGCACTATACAACACTTGAGGATATGCTACGTGCATGTGCACTTGACTTTCAGACCAGCTGGATTGATAAGTTACATCTGATCGAGTTTAGTTACAACAACAGTTATCATGCATCGATCAAGATGTCTCCCTTCCAGGCATTGTACGGTAGACCATGCCGCACACCATTATGCTGGGATGAATCGAGTGAGACGGTCATTATAGGACCAGAGTATCTTGAGCAAGTTCAGGCAGAAGTTCGCCAGATCAGGGCTAATATGAAAGCAGCTCAGGATAGACAGAAGTCGTACGCAGATGTGCGCCGACGTGACCTGGAGTTCGCCGTGGGCGATCAGGTATTTTTGAGAGTATCCCCCATGAAGGGAGTATTCGTTTTGGTCAGAAGGGCAAGTTGAGCCCGAAATATGTAGGTCCTTATGTTGTGACGGAGCGGATCGGCCCGGTAGCTTATAGACTTGATCTACCCGCCGAGCTGGGCAAGGTACATGATGTATTTCATGTGTCCCAGTTGAAGAAATATATGTCTCATCCGTCTCATGTGCTTCAGCCGGAAAGGCTAACTTAGAGCCGACCATGCGATCAGTGGAGACTCCGGTACGGATTCTGGATACTAAGACTCGAGACACTCGCCATAAGTCCGTGAGACTGGTGAAGGTCCTCTGGTCTAACCAGGACGTTGAGGAGGCCACTTGGGAGCTGGAAGAAAAGATGAAGGCGAAGCACCCGTCATTGTTTGCTTCTTAGTGTTTATATGTATAGGGTACGGGGCGTACCCCTTTTAAGGGGGGTAGAGCCGTTTCGGTTATGGTTGTGTACGACATGTATATGTATACATTGTCTATGTTGTTACAGACCTTTGTGTCTGAATGGTATTATATGGTTTGGACCTCGAGTCCGTTGTGGTATTGTGTGGATTGGACCTTGAGTCCGTTGTGGTGTAAGAATGATGGTAAGGTTGGTAATGATGGTTGGAAGTATTGTTTTATAATGTTCCCCGTGTTCTAATAGTAAGATATGTGGGAAGTATGAACTTTGGGGACAAAGTTCTTTTAAGGGGGGTAGATTGAAATACCCCAAACCTTGGTGTTGGTTAAACACTAAAACATGATATTAAGACTAAAAAGAGTCTTAGAAACCTTAGTAAACAAATTTAAACAAAAGGAAACACAAATGTGCTTTAAAGTCAATAAGAGCCAAAATGTGCTCTAAGCTTGGGATAAACTTGAGTAAGACCCAATGAGCTTACCAAGACCTCATTTATATACTAATGAACATATTAAACCAATTACCAAAGAAAACCAAGCTTGAAAACAAGTTAAAACACAAAATGTGCTTTAAGAAGTCTTAAAGCACATTTTTGAAAAATTGTCTTGTAAATGAGTTTTGAGTGGCTAAATGTCCATCATTACTCTTAAATATATATGTGTACTATATAGTATCACATTTGGGTGGCTATATTAATGGGAAATCAAAAATTTCACTTCTAAGTGCCTTGCTTAGGTGAATAGTAACTTTTACAAGCTAGTTTATAACATATGTTATGTTAAGTAATTAAATTGACAAACAAAGACTATATTACCCTCATTATACTTAGGGGGCCGGTTTTCTAAGGCTTGGTGACTCACCACCCTCTTGTTATTTTGTTAAGTAAATAATGATGACTAATGAAAGTACTATTTGCTTTAAAACTACAAATATCTCCTAAAGTAAAACCAATCTTCATTCTCTCATTTCTTTTCCTTGCTCACACGGTTTCCCACCTCTCTTCTTCCTTTCTTCTTTGTTCTCTCACGATAATACCATCACCACCATTAGAGCTCCACCTTTGACCACTTGCTAAATCAAGCTCACTTGTCCAAATCAAAAACAAACACCACCAATCTCTTCCTCTCATCAAGCTCTTCATTCCTATCTTCTCAAAACTCCAAGAGCTCCATTTCGGTGCCAAGGTGTTCCACCATTGAAGGAGCTTGAGCTTGTTTGACTACATATTATTACTCTCCTTGGATTCTAGGTAAGGAATCTCAAATAAAAACTTTTCCTCCTTGTTTTTGTCATGTCCGAAAATACACATTGATATAGCTCATTGTGTGACTTTGTTCTAGCTTCATTTCAACTCTTCATGGACTAGGTGGAGTCCTCTCTTGTTAGATATTCAAACTCTCTTCAAAGAACAAGGTAAAATAACTACATTAATGTTTTTGAAACAATGTCAAATTAGGGTTTACAATGAGATGAAGCTCAAAGCTTGAATACTCATTATGGTGTTTGTATATTGTCTAGAACTTGACAAGGAAAAATACATACGGTTTTGTAAGGAATCAAGGAGGAAGTTTTGGGAAAAGAGGTAAATCTACTAACTTAAATGTTGTTTAATGCCTTAGGAGAAATGAGCTTATAAATGCTTATTAAAACTACCTAAAGAGCAAATGGTGAATGACTTAGTAAAGTGTTCTCAAGAGACTAGTAAAGGGCATATGTGTGTTGAGTGTATTTGCAGGTTAAAGGCATATATATTGTGGAAATTCAGTGTTTATGATTTAAGCACTTTAAGGGCCTAAGAGCCATGCATTTTAAGGGCCTAAGTGCCATGCAATTTAAATTGTGCACTATATTGTAATGTGGTGTAAATTTGGTGAAATTGTGTATGAGAGTGTTCTTGGTGATTTTAGATGTTCTTGTGTGTTTAAAGGAGAAGGTAAAGTGTTTGGCTTAGTAATGTTCTAGGGAACCCATGTCAAAATTTAGGTAGAAAGAAGTTTAAGTGTTTACATAGGATTGGTGAGTTAGAAAATGTAGGAATGAATAAGGAGTTCATGATGTTTAAGGAATTTTGATGACTAGGAAGTACTCTAGAATGTAATAAGGACTTAGGCATGATCTTGAGATTTAGTAGGTACCAAAGTCACTTTGGGACTTAGGTAAATACCTAGGCAAACTTTGGTAAAATAAGGAGAAGTGTACACTAGGAAAAGAGTTTCAAGAAGGAGATAAGGAATTAGTGTGAGAGATGATGCTTGGGAGATGATGTTAAGTTAAGGAGAAAGCATTTTGGGATAGTAGTTATCATAGGTATGAAACACCACTTGGAAAACTAGGAGAAAATGTTGTAAGTGTTAGGAATTTTGTGAAGGAATAAGTGAAGGCTTAAGGAATTAGAAAATGAGTTTTATTAGTGTTTAAGGGTGTCTTAAGTTGTGTTTAAAGTGCCCAAATGAGGTTAGGGAGTACTAGGTTATATGGGGTGAAGTTTGGAGTTGAATGTAAAAAGGAAAACATAGATTTGGGGCCGACCGGACTTGCGACCGGACTTGCAAGCTCGGTCGGGACCTGTTTACCCTGCGAGAATTAGTTTCTGGAATGGACCGGGCTTAGGACCGGACATGGACAAGTCCGGTCGGGCTAAATTTACAAAGAGAATAAACTCTCTGGAATGGACCGGACATAGGACCGGACTTACAAGTCCGGTCGGAGTAGAAAATTTTGTACGGATTGAGTTACTGGAATCGACCGGACATGGGACCGGACTTGACAAGTCCGGTCGGGCTGAATTTCCGAAGGGGAGAAACTCTCTGGAATCGACCGGACATGGACAAGTCCGGTCGGCAAGTCCGGTCGACCTAAACTTGTAAAAAAAAAAAACAGAAAAGAATGTGACTTATGTAGTTAACCCTAGGGTGTATAATGAAGGTAACCTAGGGTGAGGTAGACATTAAAACATGTCATACAATCATGTTGAATACTTAGTAAGTGTGAAGTTAAATAATAATTAACCGACATTACTAATGTGTATAGGATTCTCTCAAGGTGGGAACGAAACAAGGCAAGGACCAAGGTATGGTTTTCTTGCAGTCTGTTGCCTAACGGTTTACACCGGCTTGGGTGTTTTTGTTTTCTGGGTGTTTACGACCTTATAAGATTAAGGCATGAAAAGAGTTTACAGTTGTTATATTATGGTGTTGTGTTATTATGACTCCTTTCCCTTGGTGTGTCTAACAAGACCTAAATGTTGCTTGTATGTGACTTAACAAATGTTGTGTGTTCATTAACAAGTGCTAACCGGGGGAGTGAGGAGTCCGGTTGTTCCGGCCACGCGTGTGATGGATGGGGGTCGATATCATATCCGGTTCGACTCTCTTGGTGTATGTATAGGTGGTATTCCAATTTGGTTTCTACCTTCCCTTAGCTTATCCAAAGCTAGTTACTGACTCACGTCGGGCCATAGGGGCATACGTATGTTATTTCGGAGTGCTCGGGATTACTATATCCGACACACCTTTGGTATAAGTTAACCGTTCTATATAACCGGACGGTAACGAGGATGGTAACGAGCTTAACATGGGGTTGGTAAAAACCCCTAGGCTCTCATGGTATACTAACTATGGTGGAAGGTTCCTTGTGAGGACCAAGTTTATGGTGTTATGTATTGATGTTGTGATTGTGATGCTATGCAATTTCCCTTGCTATGCTATGGTATATATGTATATATATGTTGGTTGTTCTAAAATGAATGCCATGTTATTATGACAATTGGTTGCGCGTATCCCGTTAGTCGATGGGCTGCGCGTTAGCCATACCAGCAAAGGTGCTGACCCCCTCGGGGGCCCCATATTTTTATTGCAGGATGAGGATCGAAGAGGCAGAGTGGCTCTAGGTCCTAGGTGGTAGATATACTTTTGGATAAGTAGGTTGTTGAGCCCGGGATGCGCCTGTGCTCCCGAGGCGTACATGTTGATACCTTGTTATACAGTTATGGATGATTATGGTTTGGAGATGATTGTAAATTAAATACTCGGTATTGTCGGTTATGTTTATATATGGATGTTAGTTACTATGCTCGGGAGTCTGATCATCAGACCGATACACTTGTATTTATTCTGCCTAGTTAACCACGTGGGTGGTTAACGGCGTTGTAACACCAAAGCGATAGTTATTATTTGGTTGGTTATTTCCGCTGCGACTTCGGTAGATGATAGGAGCGTTGTAGGGTGTTAAGCTCCATATTTCTTTTACTACACGATGAGGATCTAGGAAGCGGAATGGCTATAGATCCTAGGTTGGGGAATACTTTGGTTGTTTTTGGAGTTGTGCCCGGGATGCGCCTGTCTATCGTTGGGCGATATAATTTTTGGTACCGTTGTAGTACAGTGACGGTCATTGACAGTTTGTGGTGTACAGTTACAGTGTATGGATGTAGTTACAAACTCGGTTATTATGTGTATGTACTAAAGGTTATTAGTTCTATGCTCGGGGTCTGATCATCAGACCGATATGCTTGTATTTATTCTGCTTGTAACCACGTGGGCGGTTAACGGCGTTGTAGCACCGAACCGTTAGTTAGTTGTTTAGTTGTTATGTCCGTTTCTTGTGATTCGATTATTGTTAAGCGCGTAGTAGGGGTGTTACAAAATGTATCAGAGCGAAGTATCGCTCTGATGGCAGAATACCGAGATTAGGATAACCGAGTTTTAGAAAT
Source organism: Limonium bicolor (assembly GCA_023374045.1). Classification (NCBI taxonomy): domain Eukaryota; kingdom Viridiplantae; phylum Streptophyta; class Magnoliopsida; order Caryophyllales; family Plumbaginaceae; genus Limonium; species Limonium bicolor. Next base: position 305,641,914 of record CM041780.1, read on the forward strand.
CTAGCTATAGTTACCTAAGAGAACAGTTGTGGAGGTTAACCACTAACTAATTGTGGAGATACCTTATTGTCGGGAAGATGTTACAACCGTTTGGACTGATAAGTGTGCAAGCACAGTGCTTATAAATGTTCATGTGAATTCAGATGTGGTAGACCACGAGGTCAAGGCCGCGGATGCGGTATTGGTGATACCGGGAACCAGGGGAGAACCCTATTGCACAGGTCATGGCCGACGTTGTTGAGGCCGCGTAGCCCAGATGGTCCCACAGTTAGTAGCTGCGATGCAGCAGCAGCAAGGCGGTGTGGGTCACAAGGCCACAACCGCAACCACAGCCGCACGAGACCAACTGGGGTCAAGGCGTTGGTAGATTTGAGACCCCCGTCATCAATGGGGAGACCGACCCTAGGTAGCTAGAGGCGTACATCTCCGAGATGGAGACCGCTTTCGAGACCTTGGATGTTCCTGCTGGTGCCAAGGTTCGACTAGCCGCTTACTACTTGAGGGATCGGCTCAGAGTTGGTGGAAGCTGGTAAGGGAGGGCAGAGTTGGTGATCCTACTTTCCAGTGGAGGAGTACACGGCTGCTGCGAGCCCAAGTACTACCCGATCCATGTGCAAGAGGCCAAGCGCCTAGAGCTTCGACAGTTTGAGACAAGGGGATAAGATGACAGTTGATGAGTACTACACCGCTTTCATCAGACTTATCCATCTGTTGCGGATCTAGGTTACTCAGACCGGATTTTATATTGAACTTTTTTACAAACGGATTGAGCTACCGCCTACGTACGGTATGGGAGCGGTGGGGTATGGGTATACTACTTTGCAGGGTAATGAACTACAGTATGAAGTGAATAAGTGTGTACAGTGCTTATGTAAATGTGAGTTTGTTTAGCGGGGCATAAACTAACACCCTAAATATAGGAGTGCTATCATGCCACTGCAATTGTTGATGAGATCACGTCCGTCTGAGGGATGAGGAGAGTGCGCTCAAGCGCAAGGCCATGAGCGAGGGCCAAGGCACGCAAGGGCATGGGGGAGGAAAGAAGAAGAAGCATACCCCCAGTCCCGAAAGGACAACAACAGGTGTGGCAAGGGCCAGGCCAGACCACCACTGGAGGAGCCTCTGCAGCCCTACGCATATGCGGCCAAGCCCTTACGCTTACCCCACCCAAGGGTAATTAATAAAATCAAATGCCGATTCTGGTGTGTTTATATTTTGTGAAGTATGTATGATGTGTGATGTGTTAGCAGCTAGCGCGGGCTCTGGACCGGAGCGAAACTACTACTGGAGTGGTTGTAACAGAGACCACCCCGACAAGGACTGCAAGGTAATGATGTGCAGTGCCGATACTGCAAAAAGATGGGGCATAGTAGAAAAAAACGTTTTATAACACGGTTTGTTTTCCTATATATAACACGGTTATGGAGGGTTGTTATATACTGCGGTCGTATATCTTTTTAAAATTACAACACGGTTTGAAAACCGTGTTAAAAAAATGTTTTATAACACGGTTATGGACTGACTAACCGTGTTATAAAGTGCTTACCAACGTCTTTTTTTACGCCAAATAAGTTTAGAACACGGTTCTTCTTTTAAAACCGTGTATAAGTCCACTTGTACAACAACGGTACGTTTTTAAACCGTGTTATAAAGTCCCCTTTACAACACGGTTACATTAAAACCGTGTTATAAAGTCTTTCCCGAAAAAATATGAAGCTTTTAAATAACACGGTTCTTATATAAACCGTATTATAAAGTCTATTTTACAAACACGGTACAGAAACCGGTTATAAAGTCTTTTCCAACGAAATTTGGAAAGTTGTTTATAACACGGTTATATAAACGACCGTGGTATAAAATTTGTTGTTTTGTTTTTAAAAAAAATTATGTTTCTCTACACTGCTTCACTACCTACAATTAACAATCAATGATGTCTATTACACATGACACATTCAATATTCAGCCACACCAAGCTTGCAAAGAGCCACTAAATTCATTTGCAATATTACACACTTTGTAACATTCACAAAATTCGACAATCTATCTCTTGTACAAGTACTACAAAAATAAATTACCACCTACAAAATAAATTCGACAATCGATCTCTTGTACAAGTACTACAAGTAAAGCGCAGCCAATGCAGAGTTTTCAGACTACTCCACACAAACAGTTACATTTCAAACAGAAGCAGACTTCAAGATAATTTATACAAAATCCTACGCACACTGAGGTGTTTTGCTTTAAAGCATCTGATCTGATCTCTAACATCAAGTACAGAAGATCAAACCACTAAATCTAGTAATAAACATACACTGAACAAAGTGTCGAGTAACAAACTTATATGCTTTTACTGGCTCCTGCATAAATAATAAAACAAAAGGAGATTAGAAGACTACTCAGGGATAAAGAATAGTAAAAAAAAAGTCCATATTATGATGGTTCTCATGCCTTTGCGAAAAATGAACACATGTCACAAAAGAGCAGGAAAAACTTTTGCCAATTCAACCAAAACTGTGATAATGTTAGCACAGCAATTTACATGAGATGTTCTGATGCTTCTTACCTCTGAATGGTTGTTTAACTTCAAATCAGCATGCCAATGCATTCAGTACTACAGAGAAAAGCATCCGAATTGTTCATCATTTTAAAGCAATAATAACTTATGCAATGATAATGATTAAACTGGAGCACTTGTTAGAGCTAAAAAAAAATCAAGAGATCAACTGCCGTGCACTATGCTTTCTCCAAACGAGTTCTGATGCCCACCCTGGCTTTCTCTTCTCCTAGAATTGCTCAAGAGCCTTCAACTGCATAACATCAAAAGTAAATACCACATCATCACAAATTTTCCAAAAAAAAAAAAGAAAAGGGTAGAGAACAAAAGTAATTACAGAGAGCACACACAGATAACATTCTTTAGAAAAATTGATATATGCTTCTCAAACGATCTTCAACGTTGAGAAAAGACAGAAAGCCATCATAGACAACTGTGTATACTCTGACTACCTTGTCATTCCCACACCACCTTAGATTCCCCTTCACAAGCTTTGGATAACACTCCAGTCGAGAATCCTCGCCATCAATGTTCAACCTGCCAAAATAATAATGAAAACTCAAAAGAGTGTGAGTGCCCTCCAGTATATAATATGAATGCAGAGACAAAGGGTTGATCATTAGCTGATCACTGCCTTAGTAACAGAATTAAGTGATGAGGAGAAAAATAGACTGGAAGAACCAATAAAATGAAACATAACTACCTTTTTCCAAAGCTGTTGATCTTTCCTTCAGAAGGTGAAAGAACATGGTCCCGCAGTCTAGAGGAAACTACCCAAGGTTCCCCACCATTCATGCTCTTAGACATGATTGCATTTCTTCAAGTATGCCACAAACCTGATCATGCACCAAAATCATAATGCATATCAGAAATATTAAATGGGAACAGACATTCTAGATTAGGCTTCATTTGCACCAGGTAGAAATGCAATCAATAAATAGTCATGAACAACATATCATCATGCCCATAAAGTTATGATCGTAGTTCACTAAAACAAATTATACTTTATGTTCCTCAGAAGAAGTTATTGCTTTACCTGCTCGTACAACTCTACCGCTGTCTCAGATAAATACCATCTTCTACGAAGTCTTGATAGCAAAAGATGACAATCCCAAACTGTAAAACTCAATATTACTAGCAGGCATGTCAACAAGCAGAGCTAAATCTTCATAGAAAGAACAATTGTGTTTAACAGTAATACCGGTGCGCTAACTGACATGAGAATTAGAGAATGCCTTGCTATCCATTGTCTGGCACGGCAACTGATCAGCCTATAACGTTCAGCCAAGGCCTTAGGACATTTAAACTCGACTACCCTGCAAGAAGAATGGATATGAGACATGCTCAGAATAATTGGCTAATTTAGAATGCAAACTTTGAAATGGAAAATACCTAAAACCAATATGCCTAGGTTTTGATGGAAACCATTACTTGTTATCATTAGCCAGGTATCCAGTACGTTATTGATCTTCGCTATGGCTTTTTTTTGCAAATGCATATGCCACAGTGTCTACACGATATCTCTATTAAAACCCAACTTTATTGATAAGGTAAAACAAGACTTCTTTAAGAAGTTATAAATATATATGCTATTTGAAATTTTCAGTGCATTAAAGCTAAAAACTGTTGTTAAAACAGCAGCAACAGGAGGCATGTACCATGCTCTTTCTATTTAAAACATCCTATTAACAAGGCTTTTAAACAGGTATAGAAGAGACACTAGAGGGTCCTAAAAATAGACCAAGAAACCACATCTGATTGTTCGGCCGAGATAGTACTGGTAATAATTCTTCTGCGCAAGAAACTCAAGTTTATGAAAAAATGTTCATGAGCATATTGGATATTAGTTCTAGAAAAAAAGGAGTACCATTGTAATCATTGCAACAAATGTTTGCAAATGAGAAGCTGAGCAGAAATCAAAATGTTGTTCCAAACAGACCTTTGTTGCTTGATATATTTTCCTGAAATCAGATTGGTACCAGGGAAAATTATTCCCTGCGGGAAGTGCAGAACTAATAGCTAATTAGTTTAATACAGATTTTTTAAACATAGGGCATCACTGACGGGTGCAACAAATGTTTTACCCAAAATATAATCTAGTAGCAGTAAAAACACACAAGGTAGAATGGTGCACGTTCTTTATGTAGAAATCTGCTTAAACAGATTGATGCTGAATATTGTAATCAGAAAAGTACTTTAACAAGAGTGAAATCAATTTGAGCAAGTTTAGCATATGTTTGTGCCTGCCCACCATAAATCATAAGAAGAATCAAGAAAAGCTTGGAATTAACTTAATCGTTTATCTAGGAAGTTTTACCACCCTGAAATGTAAATTCTGCTTTTAGAAATAAAAGTCATAGTGAAGTAGTGATGTCTAAAAGATGGTGTGAAGTCTGAAATTCAGATCATAATTGAAATAGAAGCAGCTACATAATAAAAACAGAGATCAAAAATTCTATAATTTCTCAATTTGAACAATACACAATCCAAGCTTTCATAAAGCAACGTTAACACCAGAAATAAGTGAACACAAATAGCAGCTTTCAAGATATGTAACAGTTTTGAAAGTCCTCAGACAACATACATGTTCACATACTGCTGAAACCACTTGCTTAATTTTGTTTTTTAAATCAGTAAACCACTAGCTAAGTTTCATTAGAATCACAATATAGTTGTGATTTTGTGGTATTTTGTCAAGTTTCAAAACTTTTGCTTGCATTATAGTAGTTTAGTGTATTTCTAACTGTGCTGCAGTATATCCCATCAAGTCATGCAGCAACATACTTCAAAATATAATCTTCTGTAAGAAGCATGAGAACTTAGGCAGGCAATGATAGATATCTCAGATTAAGACAAAAAATTAATAATGGAACCCAATAAATGAGATTCGGATGTCGTACCCATTCAACACACCAACCAACAACGCTGGAGAGAAAGAATTCATCGTCGGTTAGTTCACGCCCTTTTAGCAATTTGTAGTTATCTACAACTGAGAGCCCACGGTTCAACTTCCCTGCCAAGCCAATCGAAAATTACTAACATGGTCAATATTTTCAACAAAGTGCAGAGACATACAATGGAGTAGCTTACTAACCTGTAACAGGTGAACAATCTGTTGGCTATTGGTCTACATTCTCCTCAGGCCTGAATGAAGAAAAGCAGCGCTTGGTGAGAAAAGCAGACTATAACCATGCTCATTTATGTCAAATTTATCATTACACAGTGGCAAAGCAGAGCTTAAATAAGCTGTAACCTTGGTGAGAAAATGCTGATGCCAAACTGCTAAACTATGTCATCAATAGCAGAAAACTGAAGTAGTAATCAGCACATTCCAGGAGCTGATAAATTGCTGAAGTAGATCATGTAGCATCAGGAAATAGAAGTAAGTTGAGCCTACATTTTCACACCATTCTGAACCTTTGATCAGCACATAACCAAGGCTTACAAAGCTCAGCAAAAAAAAAAAAGTTTAAACAGAGAAAAATCTCTATCATTCTAAAACTATTTAATTCTGATTGCATCAGTCATATATTGCACCTATGTGCACTTCAATGTTGTTGTATAGTGTACTAACTTCGGGACTGTATTGCTGTTACAGTTAATTATTGAGTAACCCACCATCTATTTAAGTAAAAACCATTTTATAAACATCAAAAGCGGATAAGACAACAACTTGAGAGTGTGCAGTTACGGTTGATTTACGGGCACTACAATCTGTTCAATTAAAACCTTACCAGCTGCTCTTAAAGTCCATTCAACTCAGCCTATTTTTCTGTTATGATACAATTGTTTCACTACTGTTACAGACTTTTATTAGTCTAGCATTAGGCACATTATGTTTTACTGCTGTTACAAACTTATAATAGTTGTCTGTTTGTAAGAATAGCCTTATATATACAAAACAGTGGATTAGGAGAAGCATATCAGAGTGAATAAAAACAGTGCAGGAAGCTTCTGTGAAAATTTGTATCTCTGATTAATGAAACTCTCACATTGTTCTTCTTGCTTCTTTATTTTTTTGTTTCCCCAAGAATCTTACCATTTCCTTTTCTTTCAATTCTGAAAACCAGAATAATAAGCTTATGCTGTTTTTTTTTTTCTCCGTTCTGAAATAGCAAAGACTGTACTTGTAGCCCTCTGTAATAATGTTATACAGACAATACAAGTGGCAGGAAAAATGAAATAAGACACTCAATCTCTGCTATATTCTCTTCTGTTATTTACATAACTGTCTTTCAATCTATCTCTAAGCACTTACTTACTCAGTTCAGTGTTCCATCTACATTTTAAACTCTAAACTAATCCAATAAACACTCACCTAACCTCTGTACCGGAAATGAACACAACTGAAAAATGAACTGATGTTTAATTTTCTCCTATGGTTTTCTTCTGTTCTTTTAGTCTATTTTCTATAACCCTAACAAGTAATTGCTACCCCATCAACGACTAATATGCAGCACAGTTACATCACAACGAGAAGAACAGACATTTTTCCGAAACAAGGCAGTGATATATAAGATTATTAACACAAACGAACAGACAACTGTAAACCTAATGAATCTGTTCATCAGTAGTATGAACAAACAATACCAGAAGGCTAATCCCTTTCTGTGTCGGGTGATGTTTAAGAAGTCAAAACAAAAATTAAAATGTAATCTGGAAAATGTGATTCGAGATAGTTGTTTATTGATCGTTTTTCACAAATAAAAAGAATACAGAACACATTCGAGAAGAAGAGTGTGCATACGCTTCGACATGTAGTCATCTTCACCTGGGTGTGTCCGATTCCTGTCTGGATACCTGAGAACAAAGACAGCTTTATTTGTCAATGGGTATGACGAACTATAATTTTGCAAACGGTAAACGTTGGGAATAGTCGACGACTGAGGTTGGCGAAACTCAGCCAGAATAGGGAAGAGTACTTACCGTAATGAGAAGAGTCGACTGATGACGAAGAGTCTAATGATGGCGAAGTTCGAACTGGGATGGTGAAGAGTCGACTGATGAGGTTGGAAGAAGAAGACAGAAGAGTAGTGCTAGCATAGGTAGAAATCGGCAGGGGTAAATGTGGTGGCGATTTGTGAGCTTCAGGAGAAGGCAGATGCAGATGAGAATTTCAGTTTAAACGTCGAACAATACTGGCGAGGGAAAAGAATAGGGTTTGTGAAATTTTATTTAAGCTTATAACACGGTTCGAATATGACCGTGTTATATTCTGGCTAATATAACACGGTTACAAAATAAACCGCGTTGTAAAGCATATACAAATTATGCACGAAATCATGTACAATAAAAATCATACCTTATAACACGGGTAGTACAAAACCGTGTTATTTAAATACACATTATAACGGGTAAACAACAACCGTGTTATAAAACTTTTTTTTAGTGTTATTTTATTTTTCTTACATATTTTAACATGGTTAAAGGTTGTAACCGTGTTGTAAATGATTTTATAACACTGCAACATGATAACCGTGTTATAAGCTCAGTGTTATAAAATCTTTTTTCTACTAGTGGGCACCGCGATTACGAGTGCTAGCAGAACCCGAATAGCAGGAACTACAGGCCTAAGGGGCAGTGGAAGGGTAAGGCCACCGTGACCACCGATGCCCCGAAGACGGCGAATCAGCCACCCCCAGATCAGAGGTACACAGATTCCCAGAAGGGGAAGGGGTCAGGATCCGGCAAGGCCGCCCTGAATGTGGTGGACCGGTCTGAGGCGCGAGGGCCCTCTTCTAGACCAGGTACCGCCTAAACTGTTGAATGAAATAAGTGATTGCATACCGCATTTCATGCATATGTAGTGAGTTTAAGTAAACAACCATGTAAGTAAACAGTTAAAGTATAATGTGAGAACACCTAATTAGGTAATTTGAAAACTTAGGAACCTTCAATATTTGTTATCCAATCCCACCCACACCAAACCCTGAAGAGACCACCATCAACATCACCGACTTTCCAATGGAGCAATGTCAGGTCATCCAACCAGGTATGATACTCTTAAATGGATACCTGACACCGGAAGCACAAATCCACATTATCCGACGATGTGACGAACTAGGAGCAGAACCCGGAGGTTTCTACACACCTGAATACCCGAGTGGATCGAAGATGAAATTGAAGATGATGTGCATGGGTAAGGACTGGAACCCTTACACCAAGACATATCAAGAAGTGCGAGCTGAAGATGGAGCAATTGTACCAAATATACCTGAGGAGTTCCTTGCGGTCGTTAACCACGCCGTGGAAATTGCTCAACAAGTTGAATCAGATTCAATGCCAAGTGTTAAAGCGGATTTATGTATTGTGAACATCTACCAGAAAGGTGGACGGTTAGGGTTACACCAAGATAAGGACGAGTCACCAGAGTCTCTAAGTAAGGGAGTACCCGTGGTGTCTTGGTCCATTGGTGATACCGTAGTGTTTTGTACGGTGAGCAGAAGCGTGCTGATCTCGCAATGAAGTTAGTACTGAAATCAGAGATGTATTAATCATGGGTGGGCAGTCAAGGATGCTATATCACGGCATCAAGAAGATCAAACTGAATACCGCACCATCGACAGTGATCAATGCCACACACATGAAACCCGGACGTTTGAATTTAACCTTCAGACAGTTTTAAAGCCTTGTATAATTATGTGATGTGTTAAACCAATGTATGTTAAGGATGTTGTATGTGTTTAGTTATGTCAGAGATGTAAACCACCTTGTGGTGTAAAGAGAATGTTAATGAATAAAGTGGAGTTGTTTGAAGCATGTCGACTGTGTTGTACCAATACTTATGGTTTACCAATGAATTAGGCTGTGCACTCGGAACGGGAGGTATACTGAGTGTCTGCAATGAGGCAGAAGCCGGCAGGAGCGGCACAATCCTCACCGATACCTTTCCAGCCAATGGCGTGGACGCTTCGATCTTGTTCGACTCCGGAGCCTCACATACATTTATTTCGCTATCTTTTGCGAAGAGGTTGGGCTTAGACGGTGATGAGATGCCTGATTTTCTAGTCACTATACCGTCGAAAGAGCGGATCAGGTGTACCCGCTACCACCGAGATGTTGTTATACGAATCAGAGTTGAAGAGTTTCCGATCGACTTGATAGAGTTCGACGGACTTGGTTTTGACGTGATTGTCGGGATGAACTGGTTGGAGTGGTACAAGGGCAGAATCCTGTGTGCCGAGCATCGTCTGCTTCTTCGGAGTCCGTCTGGGGTAACCATATCTTACCGCCAGAGGCCCAGGGAGCCTTCGACTCAGATCATCACCGCCATGGCTATGTATCATGAACTATGACGAGGGAATGATGTATACCTCTGCTATGTCCAGGACATAGAGAGAGACCCATAGTTTAGTCCTGATGTCCCGGTAGTGTCGGAGTTTCCTGATGTATTTCCTAAGGAACTGCCGGGCATGCCGCCAGCACGTGAAGTTGAGTTTGAGATTGATTTGGTTCCGGGCACCGGACCTATTGCGAAGGCGCCCTATTGTATGGCTCCAGCAGAGATGATAGAGCTCAAGGAGCAGCTGAGAGACCTACTCGACAAGGGGTTTATCCGCCCTAGCGTTTCACCATGGGGAGTGCCGGTCCTCTTCATGAAGAAGAAGGACGGTAGCCTCCACCTGTGTATTGACTATCGAGAGCTGAATGCAGTTACGGTGAAGAACCGTTACCCTTTACCACGCATCGACGACTTATTTGATCAGTTGAAAGGAGCATCAGTATTCTCCAAGATAGATCTATGATCCGGATACCATCAGATTGCCATCCGTGACAGTGACATTGAGAAGACCGCATTCAGAACCAGATATGGACATTATGAGTTTACGGTTATGCCGTTTGGTTTATCCAATGCACCAGCAAAGTTGATGGACTTAATGAACCGCTTGTTCCAAGATCAGTTGGACATGTAAGTGGTAGTCTTCATCAACGATATTCTTGTGTACTCGAAATCCATGGGTGAGCATGAATGCCACCTGAGGAGTGTGTTGCAAACATTGAGAAAGAATCAGTTATATGCTAAATTTTCAAAGTGTGAATTTTAGTTGAACCAAGTATCTTTTCTTGGCCATGTGATTTCTGAAGCCGGGATCGCTGTTGATCCGGCAAAGATTGATGCAGTGCGCACCTGGCCTAGGCCGAAGACAGTTACCGACATCAGGAGCTTCCTCGGTCTGGCAGGCTATTATAGGAGGTTTGTGAAGGACTTCTCCAGTGTCTCGAAGCCGATGACTTCCTTGATGAAGAAGGATGCTCCATTCGAGTGGACAGATGACTGCGAGAGTTCTTTCCAGAGTCTCAAGGATGCTCTAACATCTGCACCAGTCCTGACTTTACCAGACGGTCCAGATGGTTTTGAGGTCTATTGCGACGCATTAGGCAGAGGTATGGGTTGTGTGTTGATGCAACACGGGAAGGTCGTAGCATACGCCTCCCAACAGCTGAAGAAGCATGAAGAGAACTACCCTACTCACGACTTAGAATTGGGTGCCATTGTCTTCGCATTGAAGATATGGCGACATCATTTGTATGGGGTAAGCGTGACAATGTATTCTGACCACAAGAGTTTAAGGTACTTGTTCACTCAGAAAGAGTTGAAAATGAGACAGAGAAGGTGGGTCGAGTTCTTAAACGACTACAACTTCAATTTACAGTACAAAGAGGGGTAAGCAAATGTGGTAGCTGACGCACTAAGTCGCCGAGCACACTCTCTCCATTCGCTAGTCTCTTATTCTAGCTTGGTTGAAGTGGTGCGGAGTGCTCAGATGACGGATCAGTATATGTTGGGGATTAGACAGAAGCTTATTGATGGCACATTCGAGGGTCAGAAGTACGACTTCAGACTCCAGGATGATGACCTGATTAGGCTTAATGGTCGACTGTGTATTCCGAGGAGTAGCGCTGAGCTGAAGGAGCGCATACTGAGTGAATCCCACTGTTCTACGACTTCGATTCACCCCAGAGCTTCAAAAATGTATAAGGGTATGAAACGTTACTTTTGGTGGACTGGCATGAAAAAGGATGTGAATGATTATGTGTTGAGGTGTCTCACTTGTCAGAAAGTCAAGTTTGAGCACCGACGGCCTGGTGGTATGGTACAGCCAATGCCAGTTCCTGAGTGGAAGTTCCATGACATTTCTTTGGACTTCGTAGTAGGGCGTCCGCCTACAAGGGGAGGTCTGAATATGATTTGGGTTGTTGTTGACCGACTGACCAAGGTGGCCCGATTCATTCTGATGAAGGACACCTGGAAAGTGGCAAAACTTGCAGAGCTCTTTGATAGAGAGATCGTTCGGCACCATGGGGTACCGAAGACTATCGTGTCTGACAGGGATACCAGATTCCTCTCGAGGTACTGGAAATGAAATACCCCAAACCTTAGTATGTTGTTTAAACATTTAAATATGGTATATTAAGACTAAAAAGAGTCTTAGAAACATTAGTAAACAATTTAAACCATAGAAAACACATATAAATGCCTTAAAGTCAATTAGGGCTAAAATGTGCTCTAAGCTTGGGATAAGCCTGGGTAAGACCTAATGAGCTTACCAAGACCTTATTTGTATACTAATGAACATGTTAAACCAATTACCAAAGAAAACCAAGCTTGAAAACAAGTTAAAACACAAAATGTGCTTTAAGGAGTCTTAAAGCACATTTTTGAAAAATTGTCTTGTAAATGAGTTTTGAATGGATAAATGTCCATCATTTCTCTTTAATTAACATGTGTACTATATAGTATCACATTTGGAAGTCTATATCAATGGGAAATCAAAAATTTCACATCTATGTGCCTTGTTTTAGTGAATAGTAACTAAAATAAGCTAGTTTGTAACATATGTTTGTATAAGTATTTAAATTGGCCAACAAAGACTAAAATGCCCTTAGTAACATTAAGGGGGCCGGTTTTCTTAGTGGTGATGTAACACCCCCGAATCATAACCAACAATTAAACGACGCGCCTAAGTTAGTAGGAGAAGTCTACGCAGCGGTTTCAAACTCTATTCGGGTGCTACAGACGCCAACCACCCATGTGGTTGACAGACCACAATACCAACTCTAAGTTACGGTCTGAATGACTAGAAGTCCAAATTAACGAAATCCAAATACAATATAAAGTACAACTCAAGTACCGAGCATCTACAGTTTAGTTAACAACTTAAACAACATAACTTATACATGAGAAAGCATACTACTTAAAGTCTTGCCATGTGGACTACCCCTATGATAGTCACCCTTGCCTACTCTCCGTTATCGTCTGGCACAAGACCTGAAAAAAAATTGGGTGTAAAGGACTCAGCAAACTACGCTGAGTATGAACGTGTGAAGCCCGCATGTTACCGGGCCACACGACTACTTGGTCGAATATTATTAAGTCAATTTTACATGCTATGTTAAAGCAGTAAAGCACACATTAGTACATCATAATCATACACACTCATCGGTAGCATAGCAATATCAGCAAGCAACCAAGCACAACTTGCAAGTAGCATAGCAATGTCAATAAGCATCCAAGCACAAAAGCTGCTAATGTAGCAACAACAATCAAGTACATGATACAACGTGTGCGTAGGTATATTATACCGTCGATCCTCACTCTGGAATCATTCAAGAGATTACGTATCGTTTTCTCGTTCTCATTACACAGGTTTTCTTTTCTTTTCTTGCACCGAGTCAGGGAATATAGGTTAGATCCCGAGACTTCATTATGTAGGTGCTATTCATTCCTTGTTTCTTAAAGGATCACATTTGTGACTTTCTCTTGTTTGCTTGGTCTCGTTACACAAGTTTCCCTTTATTCTCTGGCACCGAATCAGGGGATATAGATTAGATCCCGAGACATCATTATGCAGGTGCTAATCGTTCCTTGTTTCTTTAAGGATTATTTGTGAATTCTTTCACCGCACGTTGGAGGACGTCTCCTCCATAGCTAGTCCCCCATTCCCGACACCCAGGGTCAAGGAAGCGGAAGTCACCTCTAGACTCCAGGATAAGCTTCACCAATTTGTCACTCCCCCATTCCCGACACCCAGGGAGGCAAGGAAGAAGTCACCTCTAGACTCCGGGATGTGCTTCACCAACTTGTCACTCCCCCATTCCCGACACCCAGGGTCAAGGAAGCGGAAGTCACCTCTGGACTCCGGGATGTGCTTCACCAAAATATATTCCATCATAGACGGTCGAAGGATCTGATGCAGATACCAACTCCCGATCATCCATACCGCGCGGCCCGAGCTGTTGTCTTCCCGGGTTATTCCCATGTTTCACAGTTGATACTTTCGTTTCATTATCATTATAGTCTCGACACCATAGTGGGTGTCATTAGCGGTCCTCTAAAGTTAGAGAGGAGTTGTCTCTTTGTATAGTTCTTTTGTTTTGTCTACGTGGTT